>ML807459.1:181297-214721 GCA_009831015.1 Picea engelmannii | reverse complement strand
GATCCATCTTCATCTATGCATTCTCATCAAGGACAATACATATTATATTACATAAATCATCAATCAATCAATCATTTGAAATCAATCAATCACTTGACATCAATCAATCAAACCATTGGCATCAATGACAACATGATCCAACAGTTGCATCATTGTTATTTGAAGAGATGAGGTGGGAAAGGATGGATGGTCATAGCATAGATGGTTTATTTGTAAGAGGTCGTACCCAAGACAGGAATCTCGGTAAGTCTTCGGGGGGGAGATCTAAATCTACAGGTAGATCTAAGTTTCCAGGAAAATCTTTGAGGAAATGCTAGAAGTGTGGTAAAATAGGGAATTATAAGAAATATTTCAAGTCTAAGAAGGTTGAAAAACCAAAGGGATATGATAGTACCTCTTCCATAGAGGCGAAAACCTCCACTGAAGAAGGAGGTGTTGTTTACTTGGAATCTACATGTACACATGCAGAACACGATATATGGTTTATCGACTCAGGTGTGTCATACCACATGACTCCTCATAGGGAGTGGTTCTCTGAATATGAAAAATATGATGGTGGTGATGTATTCCTAGTATGTGAATCAAAAAAAAAAATCATGGGACGTGGAAGGGTTAAGTTGCTGCTAAAAGATGGAAGGATTAGAACACTCCCTAGGGTTCTTCACATTCCAAAACTAGCTAGGAGCCTAATACCTGTAAGCAAGTTGGATGATGCAAGAGTGAATACTATATTTGGAAAGAACACTTGCAAGATGGTACGAGGAGCAATGGTTTTGATGAGGGGAGTTCAATGTGGAACTCTATACAAGTTTTTGGGAAGTACTTATACTAATGAGTGTAACAGTTCTATTGTCCTCGAGCAGAGAAATGAAGGAGACAATATCAATACTGTCCCAGAAAAAAAAACCATGTTGTGGAATCAAAGACTAGGGAATATTGGAGAAAAGGGCCTTCGAACACTACATGGTAAAGGTATGGTTGAAGGTATGTCTAATTGCACTCTGTATTTTGATTTCTATGAACATTTCATATATGGTAAACAAAATCGAGTAAGATTCCCATCTAGTGCTACAAGATCAAAGGGGATCTTAGAGTTGATACATAGTGATGTGTTTGGACCTGTGCATGTTCCATCACTAGGTAAGTTTATGTATTATGTTTCAATCATAGATGATTTGTTAAGGAACATATGTATTTATTTTCTTGGAAAAAAATTTGAGGTATTTGATAAATTTAAAGAGTTTAAGGCTCTGGTAGAAAATTAGATAGGGAAGATAAAGGTATTGAAAACATATAATGGTGGAGAATTCTATGGAATTGAATTAGAAGAATTATGTAAGAAGTGTGGTATATCAAGGCATAAGACTAATCCATAGACTCCTCATCATATTGGAGTTGTCGAAAGGATGAACAGGACACTGATGGAAAAAGAAAGGAGCATGCTCAACGGTGTCGAGTTAGGACATGAATTTTGGGCAGAGGCAGTGCGTACAACATGTTACCTAGTCAATCAATCACCCTCATCAACATTGGATGGTAAAACTCCACACGACGTATGGACTGGAAACTAACCCTCTCTTCAACATCTTAGAGTGTTTGGTTGTGATTCTTATATACATGTTCCAAAGGAAAATAGGAATAATCTGGATAAAAAGGCTAAAAAGTGTATCTTTATTGATTATAAATATGGTGTGAAAGGTTATAAGCTTTGGAACCTAGAAACCAAGAAGACTGTTTACAGTCTGGATGTTGTTTTCAAAGAGGTAAAATATGTTTCCAAACAGGAATTCTTACCAAGGCTAGAAGAACCTGAGAAAATAGAGCTAGAGTTGGATGATGCAAAATCTGAATCATCTGAAGAAAATGAAGCAGTAGCAGAAGAAGAAGAACCTCATACCCCAGTATTGAGGAGATCAGTGAGAGAAATAAGGAAACCAGAAAGGTATAGTCCACCTAATGTTTTTTCCAATTTTGCTTTATCTATTACTAATGATGATCCCAAAACTGTCAGGGAAGCAATGAATTCAAAGGATTTTAAACTATGGAATAAGGCCATGGTTGAAGAAATGGATACCTTCGATAAGAATGAGGCATGGGATATAGTTGATTTGCCAGCTGGAAGAAAATTTGTTGGTAGAAAATGGTTTTTTAAGAAGAAGTTTAATGCAGAAGGAAAAGTGGAGAAATGCAAAGCTTGGCTAGTAGCAAAAGGTTATTGTCAGGTAGAGGGAATTGAATTTGGTGAGATTTTTTCTCCTTTTGCTAATTTAACTTCTATTAAATTTATTTTATCTATTTCTTTTTATTTTGATATTGAAGTGGAACATATGGATGTGAAGACAACATTCCTACATGGGGATCTGGAAGAAGTAATCTACATGAAGCAGCCAGAAGGATTTGTAGTGAAAGGAAAGAAAGAGTTGGTTTGTAAGATAAAGAAGTCACTATATGGTCTAAAGCAATCACCTAGGATGTGGTACAAAATTTTGATACATACATCCTTGGATTGGGATTTGTGAGAAGCAGGGTTGATTACTATGTATATTCCAAGAAGGTTGGTAATCACTTCATTTATGTAGTGTTGTATGTTGATGACATGTTGTTGGTAGGAAATAACATGGATGGAATCAAGGAGGTGCAATCACAGCTATCCTCCAAATTTGAAATGAAGGATATCGGTGCGTCTAACTTCATTCTGGGAATGGAAATTAAAAGAGATCATGCTAACAGGAAACTCTGGTTGAATTAGATAAAATATGTTGAGACGATATTGCAAAGGTTTAATATGCATGGAAGTAAACCGGTCAAGGTTATTATTCCTATAGGTGTAAGGTTATCTGCATATCAATGTCCCAAGAAATAGGAAGAAGAAGAGAACATGTCCCACATTCCATATGCTAGTTTAGTTGGAAGTTTGATGTATGCAATGGTCTGTACTAGACCGAACATTGCACATGCAGTGGGAGTTTTGAGCTGGTATATGTCAAAACCAGGGAAGGAGAAATGGAAAAAAGTAAAGAGGGTCTCTAGGTATTTGCGTGGCTCTACCAATTATGGATTGTGCTACCAAGGAAGAACGGGATTGGACAGAGTGATGGACATACATGGCTTTGTTGATGTAGACTGGGCTAGAGATCTGGATCGCAGAAGATCTACAAGTGGGTATGTGTTTAAAATATTTGGAGGAACAATCAGTTGGATGAGCAAAAGACAGGCTATAGTGGCACTCTCAACTACAGAAGCTAAATACATGGAATCCACTCATGCAAGAAAGGAAGTAGTATGGTTACAGAGATTGTGTTCAGGTATTGGGATGGTACAAAAAGCAGTGAGATTAGATTGTGACAGTCAGAGTGCAATCTTCCTGGAAAAGAACTCAACTTATCAGTCAAAGACAAATAATATTGATGTTTAGTATCACTTTGTGAGAGACATGGTTTAGGAAAAGAAGGTGTTACTGGAAAAGGTTGACACTTTGAAGAATGTTGCAGATTCATTGACAAAGTCTGTGAGCATAGAAAGTTATCCTGGTGTAGAGTAACAATGGGTGTTTCTACCCTAGATTGTTGACTCTATATAATCCTGTGGACCCCTGGGTGCAAATAAAACAACAACTGGGAGAATGTTGGGTATGTGTTATATTCTTTGCATGTGTGTCTGTGGGCGCGTCAGATTTGACAACTATGTATGACGATCCCTCGTAGTAGTGCTCTTGGTGTCGTGTGCACTTGGCGCTTCCTAGGGGGGTCCCAGGGGGGTCCAAGTATGGCCCTCCCTATTTACGTGCATCGTTCGACATTGGGTGGTAGCCCGAGGCAGTGCCCCAAAATTATTTTTTGGGGTCGGTTTTGCTATTTTTAGCGGATTTTGCTATTTTTAGCGGTTTCGTACATTAATCCTAGATTAAGGGATTAGGGTTTTGGTATCTACGGAATACCTAAAAACATTGTATATATTGTATGGTGAATGGTGAAATTTGATATAATGAAATAAGAAAGGTTTTCCCAATGGAGGGTTTCCGGTATAAATCTCTGTGTACTATGTGAATGAGCCATTGACTAATTTCATTTTTTATTAAGAATCTATATTCATTATTGCACTTCATAGGTTTAAAGATTACACTATTGAGTGGTTTATCCTGAGTGTGCAGGACTCTTCAAATATTGAGAATGTTGATGAAATCAATGGACCTCCTTGGACTCTCGATTGAGTCAGGGAGTGGACTGTATATGGTTTGGGTATTTTTGTTTATTCATATGTGACCTATGATCAGGTATATTATGATGTTGTTTATGGATAATTGACATGTTTCGTTGATGGGTGGAGGTTGACGATTTCTTTCTAATCAGACTCCCATTAGGAGTAAAGGGGGCATGCATGACAACCAAATATATTGAGGGAGAGGTGTGGCAGCATCCCTGCCACAACCTACTAGCACTCCCATCATGTCTCCAATTGTAGGTTAATGATTACCTAGTTCCAGAGATCCACGATGTCATGAGCGAAGAATGAGAAAGTCTCTCACAAAGATTCTAAGGGGAATGCAATAAAGCAAGGTCCTTATTCCTTGGAGGCCCTTAGTCTCCCACAAGGTCATCTGATGGTGTATTGATTCAAAGGGTTCAACGTCTACCAAAATCAGTCAAAAGATGAGTGGCACTCTTGGAGCACATACTGCGTCTTGAAGGGCACATCACATAAATGAAACATGAATAAAGGAAAGTGGCACCCTTGGAGCACATAGTGCATCTTGAAGGGCACATTATGATTTCTAACAATGGTGAGTCAATGAACCTAGGTGCCTAGAAAACAATATTTTACTTTGATGTGGTCATCCTTAAAATAAATGTTGTATGAGTAAAGTATATTAGTTATAATTTTTCCCTTAAAAAAATTTCTAGGCCTAGTTGAAATTAAAGCCTATGTCTAAGTAGGATTGAGGACTAAAAATATTTAATTAAGCACTTAATAAAGGGGATATGAAGAAAAAGAAAAAAAATCAAATTTAGAATTTAAAGGAGAAATAATTTATCTAAATGTAATTGTTATTTATGTGCAAAACTTGCTAAATTAGAACTTAGATAAAAAGGGAAAATGAAATGCAAAAAGGAATGTGGAACATAGAAAGGAATCTAGTCTAGAGAAATTTCCTAATTAAAACTCAACTAAGATTTAAGAAAGATGTCAATCATTAAAGGAAAGTGAAGGAATAAAGGGACAACAAGGAACATTTTTAGGAACACTTTTAGGTGGGTGAGAGAAATTGAAAAATTAATTTAATTAATTAAATGAATTTCTGGCGCAACTAAGGGATCAGGTGACAAGTATACGGGGGAGAATATTTCCTATTCAAAAGTTAATAAAAATAATTTAATGTGCATTTAGCAAGTGTCACTGAGAATAACTCTATAAAAGTAATGGAAAAGGAGAGGAAGGGACCCCAACTGGTATGTGTAAGGTTATTATTCTGTATTTGTCTTGACTGTTTTTTCTTGTGGGAGTTGGGATACCCATCCTGAATAGAGATTGGTAGCTTGACCTTGCGATGCAATATGGGAGGTATCTTATTCTCGGGTTTTTTATACATGGCCCCTTTGCGGCTCGAGGGGATCAGGGGGAAGAAGAGTACCCCTATCATTGGCTGGGAGGTATCGATGAGTTCACAATGATTAACAAGAAGGGAGCTAGATGAAGCGCATGCGTGGGATAGCAACTTCAAATTCTTCTTCGTTAGTTAAAATATTCTTCTTCTAGGAATTGTAAGTGCTTTAGATTTTAAATGTTAACAAAGTTTATAAATTGTTGTAATCTGTGTTAAATTTTGAATCCGAATAGAACAACTCCTTGATGGCTTAAAATATATACACATATAAAGTGAATTTGTTATTCATTGCATTACCATTTCCTTCTAAGAAATCAATTTTCTTTATTATGGCACCTCCTAAATTTTAATCCATTCAGATTCTTCGTGCTCGTTGTTATCTACATTTTCAAGGAATTGTTCTTAAATAAATTTATGATTGTTAGTAGATAGGTTTATACAGAAAATGGTTCTTCTGGATCGCTAATTGAATAACATCCAAGAGTCTTTATTATTTTGTCTAATTGAATCTTTTCATGTGGCCTTCATAAAACTCATTGGCACATAGAGAACATAGATTTGGTCTAATCGTTTCCAAATTATATGCTTGTTGGGATCTATTTTGGGTCCCTGCTTAAATTATTGAAAGGCCTAAACTAATTTCATGATAGATTTATCAGTTCTGGAACTGATATTTGTTGGCTCACTGCAGGTGTATTGCAATTTTCTTTTACTGTCATGTAGGGTCTTATGAGTGGTTTCCACCTGATTGATTAAATTTTAAGTTTTGGTTGAAAATTTTCTGGAAAACGAAATTGGGGATTTATGTTGCCAAAACCTATAGAAGATTCTAAAATTGTTCTTTAGTCTTGTTGTCATGGTTTTCAACTCTGTATTTGTGGATTTCCCTTGCTGACTTTTAGAAAACAACTTTAGAATTTAATTGAGTGATTCTATTATGTTTACTTTTTTTTTTTTCTAAAATTCTAATTTCGAAGTATTATAATTTGAGAATGAAGTTGGGGGATATAAATATAGCTTGACCTCTGGAGTGTCTTTGCAATCATTTATTGACCCTTCCTTAAATTTTAATGCTTCCAAAATTGATTCGCTTCCTGAAATTTTAAATTCGAATTATCAGAAATTTAGTTCTATTTCAAGGGCTAGATCAAGGCTCGGATTGATGGCCGGATCAAGGTATGGATCAGGAGTTGGATTAATTTATGTTTGAAAAACGTCTCTCTTGCAATTACAATGTCATTTAACATGTTCGTGTCTGGTTTCCCTTTTTCCAGTTAGTTGTTTTGTATTGATTTCCACGTCTTAAAATAGTGGTAACATCGTAGATTAGAAGGGAAGTTGAATTTTTTGATTGGGTAGACGTATACACGATCACTCACCTCTTGCATGTCCCTGCCACTTCTTGACAAACCCTGCAACCATTATTGTCCCTTCCTTTAAACTATACAATTAAAATAAAAAAAATAAAAATAAAATTTGATGCACCTAAAATTAATTTAATTTTTTCAGAAATTAAGTGTCAGATGGAGGATCAGATTAAGTGTCAGATGGAGGACCAAATTAAGTGTCCGATAGATGGTTAGATTAAGGTCTAGAAAATATTTCGTATTTTTCTACACACTGAATCAGGGGCTGGGATAGATTCTGGAAGTCCTTCTTCCGTACTACAGATAGATGATTTAGCCTCTGAATATTATTATTTTTGGTCAATTAAGATTTGTCTTCCTAAAACTTTAAATGAATTTATAAGTTAGCATATGAGTGATTTATTTATGATTTAATAAGACTTGTTTTTCTTAATTTTTAAATGGATATGTAGGTAGTTGAATTCCATCTATTATTTATTATTGTTGGGTCTTTCCTTGGTTCTTTTAACTGGGTTTTAATTCAACATCTCGTTCTTTATTTTTATTGTTAAAATGAAACTTGATCTTCTTTAATTGTCCTTATATATGGATATGAAAGATAGAATATAATTTATCTTATCTCATTCTTAACCATGGGTTGACTTCTCATAGTTTCTGTCAATGGAAATGTAGGGTAGTCTTGGAATCTTTCCATCTTTCTTGCTATGATTGAACCCCTTAGTTCTTTTAAATGGTTATGCCATCACTAGACTTATTATTAATTGATATTATGATTGATGTTTATTAGTTTTATAATTTGGACCCATAATAAAATGTAGCATCTAAATTTAACGTAGTGCTTAAGAAGATTGATCTTCTTATGGTTCCTTGCAAATGTATATATATGATTTTAGCCTTTAGATTCCCGATATTTATCTATCTATCTATCTATNATATATATATATATATATATATATATATATATATATATATATATATATATATTCTTAGCAGATATTCCTTAATATGAAGATGCATAGTTGAGTTACATGAGATTCAGATTTATTTATGCTCCTTGGGTTATTATTCTTTACATAAAACCCTCTTACTCATTTACAGTGAATGTTGCTTGAAGATTTATTAAGTAGAGTAGAATATTATTTGAACTATGATGAATAATTGATGATTAGATGATATTTATGAGATAGTTTGGATTGTGGTTTATGTTGGGCTATGGGAATTAGACACCTCCTTGTTCCTCGGAACAATCATCATCCCTGAGACCTTAAATGATTAAAATCAATTGGAACTTGGGATTGAGTGTTGCTTATGTGTCCTGGAGATCCTAGCCTTACAGAGTAGGTTGGGTGAGTAGCATCTTAATATATTCGTATGATTATATTTATGAGATGAGTTGAGACATTTATGATTCACATTGTTTATGCGTCATTGTTTATTATATGAATGAACTGATTAGGGTTTCTATTTAATCGTGTTAATGTGTTGATATGTGTATCGTTGTTCATGGAAATATTGTGTGGGCTTTATGTTGCGAATGATTAATAATGTGTTGAAATTGTTTCATTAATATATTGGAAGATATGTTAATGAGATAGTTAATAATTGTGATAATATTTCCTAATGCAAACAAAAAAAAAATACATGTTGTATGCCACTTTGATTGTTGTAACAGAGGACCATTACAAACCACAAGTGATTTTCTATTTGATTTTCAAATTTTTTTAATGTAGTTTCTTAAATATTAATATGTTGATGATAATCTAGGTTTTTATAATATGTTATATATAGAATATATGTTATATATCACATATATTATATATAACACATATAAGCTATATATATATATATATATATATATATATATATATATATGATATATGTTATAAATATGATATATGGTATATATATGATATGCAATATATATAACATATCTTTTATATATCACATACATGACATATGTTATATATATAAGATATGTGTTAGTAGTGGATAATATTAGATAAATCTATTATACATTTATCTAATATTATCCGAGTGGGAATGGGGGTACATTTATCTAATATTACCCTTCACCCTGACCCCCTCCCTCATATATATGAATGTGGGTGCAAGGGTGATATTAGATAAATGTATTATATATTTATTTAATATTAACCTCCACCACCACCCTCATATGGGGGTAGTAATAGATAATTTTATTATACATTTATCTAGTATCACCCCCCACCCTCACCTATACATTTATCTAATATTACCCCCCACCCTCATTTATCTAATATATGAGGGTGGGGGGTAGGGGGTGATACTAGATAAATGTATTATACAATTATCTAGTACTACCCCCAACCCTCACCCTCATGTACTATAAATTTATCTAGTATTACCCCCGATCCCCATCCATACATTTATTTAATATTACCCCACACCCACGTAATACTAGATAAATTTATTATCCATTTATCTAGTATCACCCCCCACACCTATAAGAGGGTGGGGGTGGGGTGTAATACTAGATAAATTTATTATACATTTATCTAGTATTACTCCCCACCCACACTATATAAGGGTGGGGGTAGGGGGTAATACTAGATAAATGTATAATAATTTATCTAGTATTACCCCCCACCCCATATAATATATGGTGGTGGGGGGTAGTAATAGATAAATGTATTAGAAATTTATCTAGTACTACCCCCCAGCCCCACCAATATGAGTGTGGGGGTGGGGGTTAATACCAGATAAATCTATTATAAATTTATCTAGTATTACACCCCCCCCCCCCTCATATTTGAACGTGGGTATGGGGGATAATAATAGATAAATGCATAATAATTTATCTAGTATTAGCCCCCACCCCCACCCTCACCCTCACCCTCATATAATAGGTATGGGGGGAAATACTAGATAAATGTATAATAATTTATCTAGTATTACCCCCCACCCCCACCCTCTTATAATATAATATATGAGGGTGAGGGTGAGGGTGGGGGTGGGGGGTAATACTAGATAAATGTATCACCCTCATATATGAGGGTGCGGGTGGATGGTAATAGTAGATAATTGTCTAATACATTTATCTAGTATTACCCCAACCCTCGTATAATATAATGTATGAGGGTGAGGATGAGGGTGGTAGTACTAGATAAATATATTCTACATTTATCTAGTACTACCCCCATCCTCATATATTATATTATATGAGGGTGGGGGTGGGGGGTAATACTACATCAATGTATTATACATTTATCTAGTATTACCCCCCACCTAGATAAATGTATTATAGATTTATCTAGTATTACACCCCACCCCTACCGTCATAAATGTATTATACATTTATCTAGTATTACCCCCAACCCCCACCCTCATATGTAATACTAGATAAATGTATAATACATTTATCTAGTATCACCGCCCACCCCCATCCTCATATATTTTATTATATGAGGGTGGGGGTGAGGGGTAATAATATATAAATGTATTATACATTTATCTAGTACTAACCTCCTCCCCCACCCTCATAAGTGGTGATAATAGATAAATGTATAATACATTTATCTATTATCACCCTCCACCCTCACCCTCATATATTATATGAGGGTGAGGGTGGGGGTGGAGGGTAGTACTAGATAAATGTATAATACATATATCTATTATCACCACCCACCCTCACCCTCATATAATATATTATATGAGGGTCGGGGTGGGGTGTAATACTAGATAAATGTATAATACAGTTATCTAGTATTACCCCCCACCCCCACCCTCACCCTCACCCTCATATATTAGGGTGGGGGTGGGGGGTAATATTAGATAATTACATTATACATTTCTCTAGTACTAAACCCCACCCCCACCCCCATATATTAGGGTGGGGTTGGAGGTGAGGGTTAATATTAGATAATTGTATTATACATTTATCTAGTATTACCCCCTACCCACACCCTGATATATGACAGTGGGAGTGGGGGCTAGTACTAGATAAATGTATAATAAATTTATCTAGTACTACCCCCACCCCCACTCTCATCCACCCTCGTATATGAGGGTTAGGGTGGGAGTGGGGGGTAATACTAGATAAATGTATAATACCCTCATATATGTGGGTGTGGGAGTGCGATAATACTAGATAAGTGTATTATATGAGGGTGGGGGTGCGGGGTAATACTATATAAATGTATAATACATTTATCTAGTATTACCCCTGACCCTCATAGGGTGGATGAGAATGGGAGTAGGGGGTAATGCTAGATAATTGCAATATACATTTATCTAGTATTACCCTACACCCCCACCCTCATATATCAGGGTGGGGGTCATGGGTAATACTAGATAAATGTATAATAAATTTATCTAATATTACCCCCCACCCCCACCCTGATATATGAGGGTGGGGGTAATACATTTATCTAGTACTACCCCCCCACTCCCACCCTCATAAATCAGGGTGGGGGTGGAAGGTAATACTAGATAAATGTATAATACATTTATCTAATATTACCCCCCACCTATCTAATATTACCCTGCACCCCCACCCTCATATATGAGGGTGGGGGTGGGGGGTAGTACTAGATAAATTTATTATAAATTTATCTAATATTACCCCCCACCCCCACCCTTACCCTCATATATGAGGGTGTGGTTGGGGGGTAATATGATATAAATGTATAATACATTTATCTAGTATTACCCCACACATCCACTCTCATATATATGGGTGGGGGGTAATACTAGATAAATGTATTATACATTTATCTAGTATTACCCTCCACCCCCACCCCCACCCTCATATATCTAGTATTACTCCCCACACCCACCTTCATATATTATATGAGGGTGGGGGGTAATACTAGATAAATTTATTAGAAATTTATCTAGTATCACCCCCAACCCCCACCCTCCTTAGCCCCACCCTCATATAGGGTAGTACGATATAAATGTATTATACATTTATCTAGTATTACCCCTCACCCCCACCCGCATATGAGGGTGAGGGTGGGGGGTAATACTAGATAAATGTATTATATGAGGGTGAGCATGAGGGTGAGCATGAGGGGTAATACTAGATAAATGTATAATACATTTATCTAGTATTACCCCCAAACCCCATATGAGGGTGGGCGTGGGGGGTAATACTAGATAAATGTATTATACATTTATCTAGAACCAACCCCCACCTCCACCCGGATACCCTCATATATGAGAGTGAGGATCAGGCGTAATACTAGATAAATGTATTATACATTTATCTAGTATTACCCCCCACCCCATACCCTCACATATGAGGGTGGGCATGGGAGGTAATACTAGATAGATGTATAATACATATATCTAGTATTACCCCCTAGACCCACCCTCATTATACATTTATCTAGTATTACCCTCCACCTCCACTTTCATATGAGGGTGGGGGTGGAGGGTAATAATAGATAAATGTATTATGTGGGGGTCAGGGTTAACACTAAATAAATGCATAATACATTTATCTAGCATTACCCCCCACCCACACCCTAACATATGAGGGTGGGGGTGCGGGGTAATAGTAGATAAATGTATAATACATTTATCTAGTATTACCCCCCACCCCCACCCTCATAGGGGCTAATACTTGATATATGTATAATACATTTATCTAGTATTAACCCCCCACCCACACCCTCATATGAGGGTGGGGGTGGTTTGTAATACTAGATAAATGTATAATACATTTATCTAGTATCACCCCATACCCCCACCCTCATATCAGGGTAGGGTGGGGGTCGGGGGTAATACTAGATAAATGCATAATACATTGATCTAGTATTACCCCTCACCCCCACCCTCATATCAAGATAAATGTATATACATTTATCTAGTATTACCCCACACCCCCACCCTCATATCAAGGTGGGGGTGGGGGGTAGTACTAGATAAATGTATTATACATTTTTCTAGTATTGCCCCCCACCCCCACTCCCACCCTCATATGAGGGTGTGTAACACACCCACGATGGGGCATAAAATTGTTTTCTTTTCTTAACGGTTTGATTCTCCATCCATGGTTTCTAATTTTGGAAGTTGGGGAACCAGTCCAACCTCCCGATCAAGGATCTTTGATTCTAAATCCAATGAATATCTAATATCCTGATGGTCTTTCTTTGTAATTAAACGCAGACCCTTTAGACTTTCGGGTGCAGGTCTATTGGTACCCGTGACCTTCCTTTCGTGCTTTGGAAATCTTTGAGTTTGGGCACTAGCCCCTTAATTTATAAGACACTCCTTGAGGTTACCTTGGGTAATAACCTCACACAAACACACAATTGCGAGCATGGCCAAAGGCAGGATGAGACCAAACTACCTTTCAACCCACAATTCTCCTCGACCTTCCACGTGTCCTTTATTCAAAACCATGGTTTGGATTGAGGCCCACCCTCCACTTTTCAAAGTTCGTGCATATTCTATCCTTGCAACTCTATGGGACCATAGATATCACGATATTTACGGTGCCTCTGGATTGATGGCTCAGATCTATCCCTTTCAAAGCTATGGATCAGATCTGACCTCTTGGAAATAAACGACTGTGATTTGTTTCAAAATTTTAGACTTCGAAAATCTCAAGTCTCAAACTTTCCTTTCTTCCATATGTCAATATTCTGGAGTCAATGATTTGTGGACACCCATCCTTCTCAATCAACAGCTATGTTGCTACTTAAGGGGTTTGACCTTTCAACTAGATCAATGGTCCTGCAGCCCCTTTTCTCAATCAACGGTCGATATTTCCTTCGAGTCTCTGAACTTCTAAGATCTCAAATCTCAAACTTCACTTCCCCTTGAAGTAAGAAGATTCCTGCCACGTTTCCACTTGAATTCGACGATTGAGGCTTGCTACAGGTCTTTACCAAAAATCTACAGATTTATGCCACCTGTCCTCTTGATATGATGGCTATGAATCACTTTGGGACTTTTCCCAGAATCCACCGATCTACGCCACGTCTCTTCTAGATTAGACAGTCTAGATTCACCTCGGATTATCCGACGCTTGATATTTACTTTATATGATCTGACGACTGATATCTACCTCGAATGATCTGATGACGAAGATCTACCTCGGATGATCAGATGGTTGATATTTACTTCAGCTCTCCGACTCTCCGGACTTCGGGAGTCTAAAATATCAATAGAAAACTCTCAAATAGATTTCTCTGGAGTCCATGATCTATCGCCACATGTCCCTATGGATATGATGGTCCAGATTCAATTCAAGTCTTCGGGGTTCGGGAATCTTAATTCTCAACTAAAACTCCAATGAAATTTACCTGAAGCTTGTGATGTATCGCCACGTGTCTCTATGGATCTAACGGTTCAAAGACCTTTATCTCTTCAGCCCTTCGGTGCTTTGGCGCTTCAATGCTCTGGTGATTTAGCTCTTCGTCACTTTGGCACTTTGGCACTCTGGTGCTTTGGATCCTTGGCACTTCGGTGCTTCGATGCTTTGGCTCTCTGGCTCTCCGAGCTTCGGGAGTTTCAACTCTTATGCACCTATTTCTCCATAGTGATTTTACCCAAAATGCATGATCTTCTGACATGCATCCCCTTGGCAATCAATGACCAGTCTTTACTTTGGTTGTTTGTCCTCCTCCTTGTCCAAAAACCTATAAAGTTGTGGATCTTATGCCACGTATCAACCCTGATGTTGGATGGTTTTCATTCACTTCAGAACTTTGAGACTTCATAAGTCCACTATCCTAGGCACTTTCAAAGGGATAGGCCTCGTGCACCTTCCTTGGGATCCAATGATTGTTGATCCTCACGCTCATATAATATATCCTCCTATGCGCTCTTCTAATTGTCTAGATGCGGATCCCAATGGTCCAGATCTTTCACAGTGCTCGATCCAACAGTCAATGTTGCTCCTCATCCCAAGATTTCGCTTTCTTCCCTGACTTGGAAGATTTTAGATGCTTTGAAGGTATCAAAATTCAATTTATTTCCTGCGAGCCTTGATGTATGGGTCTCTACTTCCACTTCCCTCTTGAGCTTACAAAATTGAAACAAGTTCACCTCTTGGACGTCATCTTCCCTTCTAAAAAGCACTAGTCTGTTATGAGCTTGGTTCTCAGGGAATTTCAAATTCCCACATACTCCTTGCATTAATCTTATCATATTGGATTGAAGTTCCATGATATTCCTCGATACAATGGTCTAGATCACATCACAAATTCGGGTTTCATAATTTTAATCGCAACAACGCGCGATTCCCCTATCGTGAGAACTCCGCACTCACAAATCCGAAGGTCAAGGTGGGTCTCGATAGATCCTTGGATCTATGGTCTAGATCACATCACAAATTTAGGTTTTAGAGGATCCATCCCCTTCATGATGATTACCAAAATTCGTTGAACTTGCGAAGACTAAAGGAGTCGAGGCGTTAATGCCTGCACTCCTTCTTCCAATCTAGCGGTCGTGACAGACCTTGGATCCTCTCAAGAGGTTTCGTCCATTCATCTTCCAAATGAAAGGACATTCCATTTTGATAATTGAATATCACTATACTTCCTGAGTTTCATCAGTTATGAAGGATTTATGATCATTGCGCTCTTTCTCCTGAACTTAACACTTAGAAGGATCTTCAGCACAACTATTGTGCTCCTTCATCAAGTCTAGAACAAAAGTGGTTCTCAGTCTTTGCTTGCCTCATAGAGAGTCTTTGAATATCTGCACTACCTCTCATTTGATTAACAAACTTCGTCCTCCCAGGGACTCTGGATGACTAGGAGGGTCCACATGCATACATGAAACTATTCCCACGGTCGGTGAACTGCCAATTCGTGGCTCTAGCTTAAGCCACCATAGGACGCAATCATTTACGACTATAAAAACATGTCCAATTCATACAATTTCCTACTTTCCTAGTTACGAAATCAAGAAGACACAAAATGGTACAATATAAATCATCAAGAAAACATATCCATCCCTGCAACATTCATAGGATATCCAACTTTAAATCAAAGTACCACCTAAATACACAAGATATGTGATTACTTATATATTACAGGTGGTAGCCAACTAACTGATTGTGGGTGTTCATCCTTCCACCCAACCATAGGATCAAAGGCATTCATTCTTTAGCACTATGGCCACTCCCATGCCAAGCCATGATATCACCAGGGAACTCTAGCAGTTCTCAAGGATTCTTTCTCTATTTCAGCTTCTTCTCAGGTTTCGTTCTCTGTAAACTTTCAGAGATTTCCTTCTCTGTTATGGCCCTGGGTGAGGTTTATCAAATGCTCACTCAGCATCAAGCTTGTGGCCTTCTATTCCTCTTCTGCTGGAGAGCTCCAACATTCTCCTTACAAATTTTCTTATATATTTTCCCAGGATGGTTCTCGACCCATCCTGTTCCTTCTGTCAGAAGGGAACTCGGGTCAACTTGGTCTGTCATACCCAGTGGTACTTCAGGCTGACATTATGCAGTCAAACCATGCTTCCATTCATGGGAGTGGTTGATAATTGAAATGTTAAGCCCTAAATAATGGCTCATTACCCCTTAATTGGGGCATATTACATTAGTAATGTTACTTTTTTTATGTCATCTTTAGTCCATTAGTTGTAATTATACCTCCTAGTCTCCTATATATACCAAGGAGACATTTTCATTTGGAATCATCTTGTAATTGTACATTTATGTGGGCATAAAGAGGTTTCCCCCTCGAAGACGATTATTCTCTGAATTTATCTCTTTTTCAAGGCGTTGATTACTTATTCTGATTTTTTTCTATGCTATATTGATATTTGGTTCTTAACATATGGTATCAGATATCAAGGTCTTGGGGTTTCACTGCTACATCTGAGACACCTTGGAATTTTAACTATAACTTTTTTTCTACAATGTTTCAAAATGAACGGATTGGAGGATATTTAGTATATGGGTCAAGGTACGTTGCGTTAAAATTTCATTGCCTGAGGCCTTATAATTTCAAATATAGAGCCTATGAAAGATAGGGCTCTGGAATCATTATGAACTGAGCCATTGCGGAATTTTTGCTATAAATTTTTTTTTGTAACATTTCAGGCCCTGAACTACAGAGAATATTCACATAAATTAGTAAGGTATATGTGGTAAAAAGTTCATATTCTGGGTCATCTTACATTTGTATATAGACCCTATGGAAGATAGGGTATCTGATTAGTCTCAAGAAGGTGGTCCAGGTAAAATAATCATAAATTATTCCTAGAGTATCCAAATTAAGTGTGACTAGTTGTATTGGATAGTGGACAGTTTGTAGCATTTCTGGTATGAATTTTAGAATTTTATATGAATTATTTTGTGTGGGGCATGTTATACAAGTGAGATCTCCTGGAAAGGCCAAAAATCAGCAAGTTGTGGGGAAGTTACTGTAAATTCCACTTGGCACATCCAATTTTGATCAGACCTGTGGCATTGCAGAGAAGAAATATCATAGAACTACAAAAAAGAAAGTTTCATACCAAGAAGGGGAAAAACTTTGGAGATACAACAAAAGAAAGATTGTCCAGTAGAACCACCTCAAAATCAAGTTTCAAAAGTGATACTTGGCCAACATGCCACCCAAAAAGGGAACTTCTACACCAAATAAACCTCCAAAAATTCCTACTTGGACTCTTGATGAAGGTGAAGAAATGCATAGGGACATAAATGAATTACAAAAGAAGACAGTGACAAAAGATGAACTACAAGGGATGAAAGATTCAACTAAAGTTAAATTGGAGACAATAATGGATACTAAGATGGATGGTTTAAAAAGGGATATCATGGAAGGAATGAAAAATTTCCTAATAGAAAGGACACATGAAAGTGAAAATGTGTCCCATGAAATTCATGATGAGGACACAAGGAAGATGAATCAAGAATGGAGAAAATCCAACTTTGGGTTGAAGACCAACCACGTTCCTAAGAACGATATGAAGAAGTTTGATGGAAAGGACCCAATCACATGGATACTTCATATGGAGCAATTCTTTGATCTACATAATGTGCCACATACACAAAAGGTATGAATTGCTTCTTTATATTTAGAACCCAATCAATTTGTATGGTATCGATGGCTTTGTTCTCACAAATCGCTCATCACTTGGACAATTTCAGGGAAGAAATGATAGCACACTATGAGGATACAAGTAGCAATACCTTCTTTGGCCAATTGATAAATATCAAGCAAAAGGGTTCAGTTACAGAGAAAATTGAGAACTTCCAAAGATTTAATATAAAGGTAACATATATTCTAGATGAGCACTTGATTGATGTATTCATAGGAACTTTAAAGGATAACATTCAACATGAGTTTCACCTTTGGGAACCCAAATCATTGGATAATGCATTTAGGGTGGCAAGAAATGTTGAAAGTAAACATATGGCTATGGCTACTAGAAGGACCAATCCTAACAGCTATAGAGAGAATAATGCTCCTTCTTCTAAAACACCTCAACAATTGGAGGAAAGAAAAGAAAAAGGTTTATGCTTTATTTTTTATAGTGAGTACAGTAAGGGACATAAGTGTGGTGAGAAGAAATTATTCTACATAGATTGTGAAGAGGAAGAAGAACAAGAACCATCTCAAGATGAAAACATAGAAGAAATTCCGTCTGAAGAGTTGACTCCCACGATATCATGTAATGCATTGGCCAGAATTAGCACTCCTCAAACCCTCAAGATCAAAGGATATATCAAAAATAAAAAGGTAATAGTCCTAATTGATTCTGGCAGTACTCATAATTTCATTCACTATAAAAGCCAAAGCTCTCAATTGCTTTGTATATCTAGTTCTAGAGTTTCAAGTAATGATTGCAGATGGAGGAACTATCAATTGCTCAGGAAAATGCAATAAGATCAATCTTACTATGGGGGAATATGTAATGAATAGTCCAATGATTTATATACCCATGGGTGGTGTTGATTTTGTACTAGGAATCCAATGGTTACAATCATTAGGAACGATGGATTTTAATTTTAATGAAATTTTCATTGGAAGGAAAAGAAATTGAGTTAAGAGGTATCACAGGGAAACCCAGTAAGGTTATAATCTCTAATGGCATGAAAAAATTATTGAAAAAGGGGCATCAAGGTGTTGTTTCACAACTATGCTCACTAGATGTTCAAACATCTAAGCCATCTATTCCTCTAGATCTCCAAGGGATCATTGATAAGCATTCCAAATTATTTGAAGATATTCCCAAAGGTATTCCACCCACTCAAAATCATGATCATGATATTCACCTAATTCCTGGGAGTGTTCCTCCTAACACCAGGCCATATAGATACCCTTATGCCCAAAAGAGTGAAATTGAGCGCATGGTTAAAGAAATGTTAGAGGCTGGAATTATTAGACCTAGCCAAAGTTCTTACTCTAGACCAGTGGTAATGATATTCAAGAAATATGGCTCATGGTGTATGTGTCCGTATTATAGAGAGCTCAACAAGATCACTATTAAAGATAAGTTTCCTATTCCTGTCATTGATGAATTGCTAGATGAACTACATGGAACAATATATTTCACAAAGTTGGATCTCCATTCAGGGTATCACTAGATTAGGATGAAGGAAGAAGATATCCCAAAAATAACATTCTGACCTCATGAAGGTCATTATGAATGTTTGGCCATGCCTTTTGGCCTTACAAATGCACCTTCCACATTCCAAGGGTTGATGAATTCCATTTTCAATCCCTTCCTTCGAAAATTTGTGTTAGTATTTTTTGATGATATACTAATCTATAGAAAGGCTTGGAAGGATCATGTGTGACATGTTGACAAGGTCATACAACTACTAAAGGAGAAACAACTATATGCCAAACCATCCAAATGTTTCTTTGGAGTGAAGGAGGTAGAGTATTTGGATCATATTGTATCTCATGAAGGTGTCAAGGTAGACCCTAACAAGATTAAGGCCATGATGGACTGGCCAATTCCCAAAACATTGAAGAATCTTATAGGATTTTGGGTTTGACAATTTACTACCACAATTTTGTTCGACACTATGGAAGAATAGAAGCACCTTTAATGGCACTAACTAAGAAGGATGCATTTTCATGGACTCCAGAGGCAACTAAAGCTTTTGAACAACTTAAAGAGTTTATGTGGAAATCTCCTATCTTGACCACTCCAGACTTCTCAAAAACCTTTATTTTGGAATGTGATGCCTCTGGAAATGGAATTAGAGTTGTCCTAATGCAAGAAGGAAGGCCCCTAGATTTTGAAAGTTTACCACTCAAGGGAAAGGACTTACACAAACCCATTTATGAGAAGGAAATTATGGAAATACTACATTCATTGAAGAAATGGTGTCCTTACCTAATAGGTAGGCACTTCAAGGTCAAAACAGATCATGATAGTCTTAAATACTTCTTGTAACAAAGACTATATTTAGAAGAACAACAAAAATGGGTAACCAAGATATTGGGTTATGATTTTGAAATTGTCTATAAAAAAGGGAAGAAAAATGTTGTGGTAGATGCACTCTCAAGAAATGATGAATATTTTGAGCCCTTTTTCTGTGCTATTTCAATCATCCAACCTAATTGGATAATAGAAGCAAGGGATTAATGGAAGAATGAAGAAAAAGTGTGGACTCTCATTCAAAGGCTGCAGTACGATTCCAATGCATCAGATACATTTATATGGAAAAATGATTCACTATGGTACAAAGATCGCTTATATTTATGTAAGAACTCCCAACTCAAACAAAATTTATTATTGGAATTGCACACCTCTCCAGTAGGAGGGCACTCGAGATTTTTGAAAACCTACCATAGGGTCAAGAAGGAATTTTTTCGGGATGGCCTTAAAACTGATGTTCAAGGTTTGTGTCAGAATGTTTGGTTTGCCAACAAAATAAGGTGTAAACAATTAAGAGCCCAGGTTTTTTACAACCATTAGCCATCCCAAGTCAGCGCTGGGATTTCCATGGATTTCATCACAGGGTTACCAAAGTCTGAAGGAAAGAGTGTCATCATGGTGATTGTTGATATACTGACTAAGTACACACACTTTTTTTCACTCTCTCATCCCTTCAAAGCCAGTATAGTTTCCATCACATTCATGGAGACATTTCAAAAGCTACACGACAACCCAAATATTATTGTAAGTGACAGAGATCCCATCTTCACTGGACATTTTTGGACATAATTATTTTCTTGTTTGGGTACTCAATTGGCTCATAGCTCATCCTATCATCCTCAATCTGATGGACAAACCGAGATAGTGAAAAAATGTCTGGAAGGCTACCTTCGTTGCTTTGTCTCTGATAAAAAAACACAATGGTTCAAATGGCTACCCTTCGCAGAATGGTGGTATAACAATTCCTTTCATATTGCAACAAAAATGACACCATTTATGGAACTTTATGGATACCACCCTTCTTTCATCACTTCTTCTATAAAAGAAAAATCTAAGGTTCAAGCAGTGGAAGATCACATCGAGCATCAACAACAAGTTCTCCAAATATTAAAGGACAACCTAACCATGGCACAAAATAGCATGAAACAACAAGCAGATCAACATCGTAGTGAAATAAGTTTTGAAGTAGGAGATTGGGTGTTTTTAAGACTACAACCATACAAATAGATGTCCCTCAAGCAAGCCAAGAAGGATAATAAATTATCACCAAACCACTATGTCCCTTATAAGGTGTTGCAAAAGATTGGTACTATGGAATACAAATTGGAGTTTCCTGTATCTTCACGAGTACACCCATTTTTCCATGTTTCATGATTGTTTCATTATTAAAGAAGGTTATAGGTGACAAGATCCCAGTCCAAACTATATTTCTAGAACTTGATGAGGAAGGAAAAATCATATTGGAACCTAAAACCATCACTAACAATAGAATTCGCCAGCTGAGGAATAGATCCATTTCAGAGTATCTCATTAAATGGAGAAAACTACCGGCTGAATATTCCACTTGGGAAGATGAGTCTTTTATACAAAAGAATCCAGAGTTACTCAAGAGTTACGAACAACACTTGTCTCAAGGGGAGGGGAATGTTAAGCCTTAAATAATGGCTCATTACCCCTTAATTGGGGCATATTACATTAGTAATGTTATTTTATTCATGTCGTCTTTAGTCCATTAGTTGTAATTATACCTCCTAGTTTCCTATATATACCAAGGAGACATTTTCATTTGGAATCATCTTGTAATTGTATATTTATGTGGGAATAAGGAGGTTTCCCCCTCGAAGAGGATTATTATCTAAATTTATCTCTTTTTCAAGGCATTGAGTACTCATTCTGAGGTTTTTCTATGCTATATTGATATTTGGTTCTTAACATCAACCACTAGTCCTTTCTTCATTAACTAGTTTCTCTCCTTGGGATCCAAAGGAGATTTATTACCCCCATCAAGGGAAATTTGGGATTATTTGATATAATGAGCCCTCTCTTATAGTTTTCACATTCTTTCCTCTAGTGATATCATGGCTAGTACTTTCAACGCTTCACCCCCACAGTTAGTTATTGGTAACTCAAACAATAATACATTTGCGTTGTCCACATGACTTAGCATAGTAATCCTATTTTATGATTAATTACAAGCTAGGTGAAACATGGATGTTTCAATACCCTCCCCCTTAAAGGAACATCATCCTCAGTGTTCTTCCTCAACACACTTGTCAAGCCTTTCCCATTCAGTTGTTTCAGAAATATTGATCTTTCTTTCTTGATTAGGTCTTGTTTGAGACCCTTAATCTCTGTCACCTTCTTTCAATAATTCTTGGACAACAAGCATATTGATCATAGTCGCATGTGATAACACTTTATAATAATTTCTAGGAATTGTTTTTCTAATCTTAGCACAATAATTATCTACACAGTTTGTGGATTTGTATCCACGTGGTTGTTTCTTATCTAGGCTCATTGTTTTTCCTTGAAATACCAATTAGGTGCATGATCCCGATCAATATTTTACAAGAACTATCAAGGTTTCATCTTCCTTGCGATCACTCACTTTCCAGGCCCAGGCTCAGGCATCCCCTTCTCTGCTATATAGTCCCTCGATTGATCCATCTTGCCTTGCCAAGGTTTTCTCGCACAAGAAGACTATTGATCGTGTGCATGATCCCAATCAATAGTTTACAAGAACTATTAAGGTCTCCTCTTCCTTGTGGTCACTCACCCTCCAGGCCTAGGCTCAAGCATCCCCTTCTCTACCATACAGTCCCTCAGGTGATCCATCTTGCCTTTCCAAGGTTTTCTCTCAAAAAAATAATTCCAGAGACTTTATCGAGTCTTACAATCGAGTCGTCCCTCATACTTTCTCTATCGAGGAATTTCTTTTCCTTGTGTTACCTCAACACAACATATTCTAGGAAATCATGGCTTACCACGGAGTTCTCATGGCTCAACAATAGCCATTTTTCATGATTTTATAGCTTTACAACCTTTCGACCCAACTAAAGCTAGGGACGAAGGTTACTCTCCTTCTCCTGGCACCGTAATAGATAGGGATGAAGGTTACTCTCCTTCTCCCGACACCGTAATAGATAGGGACGAAGGTTACTCTCCTTATCCCGACACCATAATAGATAGGGGTGAAGGTTACTCTCCTCCTGGTACCATAATAGATAAGGACGAAGGTTACTCTCCTTCTCCCAGTATCGTAATAGATATGGACAAAGGTTAATCTCCTTCTCCTGATACCATAATGTATAGGGACAAAGGTTACTCTCCTTCTCCCGACAATTCATTCTTTACACAACCAAAAAAATTGTTAGTCTCTATTTCATGCGATCAGATTATCCTCTTTCCCACAGTTCTCCCTCAAACCTGAGAGCTCAGTTTCTCGTCTCTGCTCTCTTTACAGATCTTTCTCTTTTTACCTGTATCACAGGTATATAGAAATTTATGAGACATCATACATTTAAAATTCAAGAAAGAAAATTCTTGTAAATATGTCACTCACAGATTTCCAAATTCCACATTTTGTTCTCATATTTGTTTCGCACAGGGACCAGATTCATAATTATGGGACTTTCTTTCCCATAGTGGTTTGGCTCAGCAAGGAATTGTTCTTCCTTATGGATTACAATGCTTCCATATCCAAGACCCCTTTGCCTCCTTAACCTTCAACTTCAATCAACCAAAGAAATTGTTACCTTTTCCATGCACATACATTTTTATTTCACCTTTACAACGTCATCACAAACAATTTCAGAATTGTGCATACTAACAATCAAATTCACTTTCTCAAAAGGGAAATACCATTCCTTACAGCTTGTCTCAGTAGGAATTTGTTCTTCCTTATGGGCTTATAATACCACCATATCCAAGACCCATTTCCTCTCTGGAATTCATTCTTTACACAACCAAACAAACTATTATTCTCTCATGCATCCATGTATATATATCTATATTCAAAACAATGGATACTAATAGTTCATCAAATCTATATAAACATAAAAAATGAATCCCATTCCTTGCCTATGCCTCATTTCAACAAACCAACCCTTTCAAACATAATTCAACATTTCAAAGGATTTTAACAAATGTGCCAATTATTCATGGCCGCATTCATACCCAATGCACTCTTGCATTGTTTTCAAGTTCATCACCCTTTATGACTGCTGCTTGGCCATGGTGTGTTTGAATTTAACAAACCTTTTCCTCATATGGATTATTCATTTTCTTTCATTCTTACAACAGGACCATACTACCTGCTATAGGCAGATCACGATCCCAAATCAGTACACATGAACTCAAAAGTTTCACATGAATTCCTTTAAGAATTCCTTGATTGGTCAATGCATTCATGACATATCAATCCATGAATTCTTCCAAAGGTTACAAACAATGTTTACCACTAGAGGTTCATACCTCCATCATTCATGTTCTCCTTCATGAATCATACCTTACTTGGGTACCCAAGGCATACAACTGCCTTTCAAAATTTCATGCATAACACTAAGACAATAAAATATTTCAGAAGGGGTTCTTACCAAATGCCTTCATACCTTGTGCCACATAGGCACAAATATATTTATACTAGTTCTTGGCTGCTACAACCTTCTTTCTGATTTTTACCTCATCAACGGTGCATTATGAGGAGTTTTACAGCCCTGTCAACAATCTTTCAACCGCAACCTTCTCTTGGTCATCCTCTTCTTGAGGTTTCCCATCATTGGCAGTTGTCTTCCACAATATCTCCAATTCCTTTCTATACATAGCATGCATCATCATAGTCATGATTACATTAGTTGTAATATTAAACCAAATGCATGTATCATAACATTTGAATTCATAAAACATCTTCAAAATGTCCTAGGATATCTTTATGCACTTCATCACATTATCCTCAAATGTTTCCATAAGTGCAACACAAACATGTTTTGATTGTATCTTCAGCAATACAATCCTTATCACTATGGTGTCAAAACCTTTTTACTTTCATTAGCGTACCATATTTCTCATCCAAGAGAAAACATAATTCTCAGAGAGGAAATAATTGATAACTCTCCCCTTATTCCAACTCTTTCTACTTGATCTGGGACTTTTCAGCCCAATCGATTTATCTCTAAGGCCTCACTGCCTTTTCTTAATCATGGCTTCAACCAATCCTATTCAATTAAACGTACTAATTTATTCATTTAATCATACTCATGGGATTTACTTGCCTTTTACCAACTATACCAATTTCCACAACTACTCTTTTAATCCTACGACTCTGTTAAACAATTTAGGGTTCTTAGGGTGAGGAAAGTGTTCCTCATTTTCTTCCCCTTTACTTATGCAATCTACTTCTTATTGTGATATTTCTACTCTTTCCCTAAGCAGCCCTGGGTTTGACTCATCCTAACTCTTAGGATACATCAACATGCTTTAATAGGAAAATATTTTCCCATAATGAATCATGAACCTGTGCATCCTTCATGTTACCATTCAGTTATCATAATGATCAAGATTCATTATTAGTCTTCTATTCATTACATGATGTTTTTCAAAATGTATTCTAGGATTCTGATATATATATATATAGATAGATATAGATATAAGCTTGTGGCTCACTGCTTAATTCTCAAAAGTCATTAAGGTTGTGACTTTGTTTTCCTGACAGAGTCTTCACACATTTCCTCCACAGGGATCTCATTCAACATGAAAATTCCTTATTTCATATCCATCACTATTTGTGATGGCCTCAACCGTGAATTAGCTTCAACAGTTTACCATATATATATATATATATATATATATAAGCTTGTGGCTCACTGCTTAATTCTCAAAAGTCGTTAAGGTTGTGACTTTTTTTTCCTGACAGAGTCTTCACATAGTTCCTCCACAGGGAACTCATTCAGCATGAAACTTCCTTATTGCATATCCATCATTATTTCTGATGGCCTCAACCGTGAGTTAGCTTCAACAATTTACCAAATATCCCATAAGGAATATAAACATGCATCTTTGTCATATACCCAAATTATGTATCCATACATATTTTGGTTTTGTTAACTTACATCATACATGTGCATCACTTGCATGTTTAATATCATTCATACCTAACGAGTATTACTATTAGGCTTTGTATTAGGAAGATCCATAATGCATTAAACCCATGTACTCAATCATAATTAAACACAAATAAGTATTAATCATGCTAGCTTATTTCTTTCACTTTTTCCATGTCATTCACACACATGGACATATTAGGCTTCTATATCATTTTTCCAAGGATATTCCAATCATACTTATGATCATGTATACACATTTGTGTATAAGTAGGTGCATATCTTTCACCTTTTTACCTCATGAATTCACTTGATAATTTAATTTCATCATTAGTGTTCTTTAGTTTGAGATTTCAGTCACTTACAGGACTAATCTCTCAGTGATATCTCATATTGATGTTTCCTTTTCTCAAGGCAATAACCAAGCAAGGTCACTTTCCTCTTTATGCGACAATGTCTAGCAAGAAAACCTTCTCACCTTTGCGTCCATAAGGTTTTACCCATCTCAATTTTCTCTGGTCATGAGGAGTTATATACTCTGATTTTAATATAGAGTAGTATTTATAACTGTCAGGGATCCTACCTGATCCTATCATATTCCTTTAATCCCACAAAGGTATTAACTATTATATAATCTACCATCATTAGTGCCTAAAGTTCCAACTAACCATGCTTAGAAGCAGTGTTATGAACACGAGGTCATTTGTCCTTCGGGCTTCAACTACTCTTGACATAACCCTGCCACCTTCATCTATCCACATTCAAGTCTTATTATAAATGTTAATTAGCATATCCCTACTTCGGTAAGAGTAGTTATCACATTCACAAAGGGCTAAAGAAATTTCTATTGAAATTCAATAAGAATTCACAAAATCACAGGTTCAATATGCAGTCCCTCTCCTGAAGGAATAAATGCAGATAAACATACCTCCGTACATGATTCGTACATGACCCCAAGCAGGCCAAGTGTTGTAACCATGCTCTGATATCAATTTGTAACAAACCCACTACAATGCATAAAAAATTTCACTTTTCTTAAAGGAAAGATTCTACATCCATGGTTTATAATTTGGGAAGTCAGGGAACCAATCCAACCTCCCAGTCAAGGATCTTTGATTCTGAAGCCAACAATTCTCTAAGACCTTGATGGTCTCTCTTTGTAATTAAACGCAGACCCTTTCGACTTCCGGGTGCAAGTCTAATGGTGCCCATGACCCTCCCTTCGTGCTTGGGAAATCTCTGAGTTTGGGTGCTATCCCATTCTCTGATAAGCCCCACCTTGAGGTGAATTTAGGAGATAACCTCATGAAAACACAAAATTGTAGGCATTTCCAAAGGCAGTTTGATACCAAACTACCTTTCGGCCCGCAATTCTCCTCAAGCCTCCATGTGTCCTTTCTTCAAAATTGTGATTTGGATTGGGGCCTACCCTCAAATTTTTATAGTTCATGCATCTTCGATCCCCACAATGCTTTGGGACCATCAATCTCACGATATTGATGGTGCCTGTGACCTGAATGCTAAGATCTATCCCTTTCAAAGCTATGGATCAAATCTGACCTCTTGCAAGTCAATGACTATGATTTGTTTCGGAATTCCAGACTTTGAAATTCTCAAGTCTCAAACTTTCGTTTCTTTCATACGTCAATCTTCCGAAGTCGATGATTTGTAGACACCCATCCTTCTCAATTAGCGGCTTTGCCTATGCTTCGGGGGTTTGAACTTTCAACTAGATCAACGGTCATGTGACCCCTTTTATCAATCAACGGTCAATATTTCCTTCGGTTCTGCAGACTTCTAAGATCTCAAATATCAAAATTCACTTTCCCTCGAAGTAAGCGGATTCCTACCGCGTGTCCACTTGAATCAGACGGTTGAGGCTTGCTTCGGGTATTTACCCAAAATCTACATATGTATGCCACCTATCCTCTTGATCTCATGGCTATGAATTACTTCGGGACTTTACCCGGAATCCATCGATCTACACCACGTGTCTTATGGATCAGATGATCTAGATTCACCTTGGACGATTCGACGCTTGAGATTTACTTTAGACGATATGAAGACTGAGATCTACTTCAGATGATCTGACGACCGATATATACTTCATGTCACATACCTACTACCTAGATCAAAATTTTCGTTGATTTCCGCAGAATCAAAACCCCCAAATTACCTATGGAGGCTTAGTGCAAGCTAGCTCCTTCTCTCTCTGTTCCCATGTGATCACAGGTCATGATCACAGTTCGAATAAACGTAGTGTATTTTGTATTTTGCACCTCGGCCCTACAGTGATGTTGAATCATTCGAATCTGCAACCGCTGAACCCTGACAGGGCTAGCGACCGGCCAATAGGGATGAATCCCTACAGGGTTAGCAAATGGCCAATAGGAACAAATCCCAACAGGGGTAGAGAACAGCCAATGAGAACAGGCCCCGTCACACAGTTAAGTGGAGTACAGGTGGTAGAGGGGAATTGCAACACGGTATTCAATAGGACAGGAGGGGGCCCCAATTCACACGCCACACTATTCCGTACCCCCCCCCCCTCATTAAAGNCTCAACCGCTCGAGAGATGCAAGTCCGATTCCGGACCCCCCCCCCGCCATCGCTAAAGGCAGAACAACAAGAACAACAAGGGGGCTCTGGAATGAAACCTCAGTCGTAGATCTGGGTGGGCAGACTCTGGCCATCCAGATCTGCTCATTGCTTACCTTAATGCGCACTCACGCCCCAGCTTAAAGCCGACATCTCTTCCTCACATCTGACTGTCATTACAGACCCTTAGATCCTCCGGAAGAATCTCTTCCTTTCATCAGGACTTATCATCACGAGAGTCCGAACTCTCAATCACGGGGATCCCGAATTCTTGATCCCCAGTTCCCCGATGTGGCAAATATTTCGACACGTAGCCTTCGTAAATTTGATCGATCAAGATCTATCCCGGGATTTATACCATGGAAAGTCCTGATCTCTCATCATCAGGATTCCCGATTCCGCGATTCCCGATTTCCCGAAATGGGTAATCTTACGACACGTGGCCTCCATCATTCAGATGGCTTCGATCTATTCTGGGGTTTTCACCATGGAAAATCCCGAACTCTCGTCATCAGGATTCCCGACTCCGCGATTCCCAATTTCCCGAAATGGGTAATCTTACAACACATGGCCTCCGTCATTCGGACGGCTTAGATCTATTCCAAGGTTTTCACCATGGAAAATACCGATCTCTCATCATCAGGATTTTGAATTCTGTGATTCCCGATTTCCAAAAATGGGTAATCTTACGACACGTGACCTCCATCATTCGGATGGTTTCGATCTATTCAAGGGTTTTCACCATGGAAAATCCTAAACTCTTGTCATCAGGATTCCTGACTCCGCGATTCCCGATTTCCCGAAATGGGTAATCTTACGACACGTGGCCTCCGTCATTCAGACGAATTAGATCTATTCCAGGGATTTTGCCCCTATACATTGGGGTCTTAACCCTCGGGTAACTCCTGACATATCCAACGGCTGTCGGGTTTTCCAGTCGATATCTGATGGCTCAGATTGGTTCCTACCCATGCATTCTTCCATGACTCCCTGGACGTGGAAAAATCAACTGTCCAGATACTCCCATGGACCTTGGAGATCTACGGTCCCAAATTCTTCGCTGTCCACGAATACACAGAAAACAAAGGGGTAAGGAATTTAACACCCTACTTACTCCTACCAAACTAACGGTTATGCATGACCACAGGTTTCTCGATGGAATATCGTCTGTCGATTAACACCTATCAGGGTTAAGTCACTTAACACTCCATCTTCTTCCTCCGATCTGATGGTCGTGAGTGACCGCAGATTTCTCGATGGGATCTCATCCATCGATTCGATACTTCATCCTTATGCTACCATCTCAGGTGTTTAAGAGGATTGTTCCTCCTCGTGCAGGGTTACTAAGGCCTTACGCCTTCACATTCTCTTTCCCGGTTCTTGATGGTCTTTTCAAGGAGGGTATCTCTATGGGGAGGTTCACCCAGGGTACTATCCGAGGCAGATAAGGTATCGTCCTCCCGAGAACCAGACGTGAAGTCTGAATTAGATCAGTACGCATATAAATAATGATTCATGAGGAAATAAGCCATACGTAGTCTTTCCATACAATTATACAACTAATAGTACTGATAAAAATACCATACAGACATTCTTATAATGAAATCATTCACAGTTTCATAGATTATGAGCATAATTATCAAAATACATATATTTGAAGGTGCCAAAGGAAAAACACTTATCAGAAATAACACCAGGGGTCAAGCAACTACTAAGAGAGGTTCTCGTTTCCACCCAACCATAGGCTCAGCGACTCCCAGCGGATTTACCACTAGCCACCCCCGATATGAGACCACGATGTTGTGAGACTGTGTCTTTGTTCGCCAGTGACCAAGAGCGAAGGTTACTCTCCTTCCTCTCTACTATCAGTCACTTTGCATATTGCCAGAGTTCTCTTCTTCCCCTCGCGTCTGCCCCTAATCACTTCCACCCCATGCCTTATCCTCTTGTGAGGTTGCGTGTGGCACGATTTCCCTCACATTGGTCATTCATGATGGCTCTATGGATGGGCGGTTCACCTCCCCATCCCTCATCAATTTCTGAGGAGCCATCAAACTGCCATCCTGTGAGACATTTAATTCGGTGCCAGTGAGCCGCTTTTGGTTCTCCGGGCCAGTGAAGTCCAAATATAGTATTAATTCTCGGTGGAAGTTAACGCCACCTTTCCAGGTGCCTTACACCGCCATCGTGGTCTCTTTTTCTGCACATCCCCTCTCAGCAATCCTGCAATATAAATTCATAATGTTATTCACATTTATGAGTTTTCCACAGTTCTGGCCAGTCCAGTTATTTTTTTACAAACCGGGGGAAACAGGGTGTTACAATTCCCTCCCCCTTAAAGGAACATCATCCTCGATGTTCTTATCTTTTAACATGAATTGTATGTACAGAAGTAAACAAAATCGGATATGCCTGTCTCATGGCATCCTCCATTTCCCATGTAGCCTCATCTGGGCCAAAATGTCTCCACTTCACCTTTACCTGTGCAATGGTTYRGTTCCAGAGCGAGGTTTCCTTTCTGTCCAATATGCATTGGGGATCTGGTAGAAATTCTCCTTTCGGTTCCACCTGGATCAAAGACCAGTCAATTATATGATTAGCATCATGTACATATTTCTTCAATAATGAAACATGGAAAACATTATGTGCTTTTACTATGGGAGGAAGTGCTAGCCGATAGGCTACAGGTCCCACTCTTTCTAGAACCTCAAAGGGTCCACAATACAGGGGTGCCAACTTGGCACAAGCTCCCATTTTGAGGGAACTCCTTCTGGGCTTAATTCTGAGATATACATGATCTCCCATTTTTAACTCTCTTGGAGTTCTCTTTTGATCAGCATAACTTTTCTGTCAGTTCTGAGCGATCTTCAGATTTTGTTTTATCTAAGTCACTTGTTATTCCATTTCTTTCAACATGTCGGGTCCAAAAGAAATCCTATTTACAGGATTACTCCAGATAACTAGAGTATTACACGGTCTACCATAGAGGACCTCGAAGGGACTCATTTTTAAGGATGCTTGGTAGTCGTTGTTGTAGGCGAATTCTACCAATGGCAGGTAGTCTTCCCATTTCCTGGGTTGATGCATCACATGCATCCTTAACATATCCTCTAATATCTAATTCACTCTTTTTGTCTGTCCATCGGTTTGAGGGTGATAGGCGGTGTTGAAAAACAATTTGGTCTCCAATCCATCCATGAGTGATTTCCAAAAATTGGAAGTAAATTTTGTGTCTCTGTCAGACACTATCTCTTTCGGCATACCGTGCAGTCTGAATACCTCTTTCATGAATATTTGGGCGATATCTATCGCCTTGCAGGTTGATTTGATGGGGATGAAATGAGAAGACTTGCTCAGTTTATCCACCACTACCATAATGGCATCATTCTGCTTAGTTGAAGTCGGCAATCCAGTGATAAAATCCATGGAGATGGTTTCCCATTTCCATTCTGGGATGGGTAAAGGGTGTAATAGTCCTACTGGGTGTCGATGTTCTGCTTTAACCTTTTGGCATTCTATGCATTGGGCCAAATATTTGGCTATTTTTTTCTTCAATCCAGGCCAATAAAATTGTTTTCGGGTGGCAGTGATCATTTTCTGGTATCCTGGGTGACCAATGTATGGTCTTTTATGTAGTTCATCCATAATGAACCTCTTCAAGTCGTCACAATTTGGAATGTACAGTCTATCTCTGTAAGTGAGAAGACCTCCTTCGGTCATCTGGTAGCCTTCATATTTTTCTCCAGCGGGTTCTTGTTGTAGGTATAGGGTCACATTCTAAATGAAGGAATCTGTTTCTTGTGCATTTCTGACTCTGTTCTTGACATCTGTCTCGCATGTACTCATCGCTACCAGGTGAATTGTTTTCATGCTTCTGCTAAGGGCATCAACCACCCTATTCTCTTTCCCTTTAATGTGTTTGATTTCAAAATCAAATTCGCTAAGGAGGTCCATCCATATAGCTTGTCTAGCATTGAGCTTTGGTTGATCAAACAAATACCGCAATCCACAGTGATCTGTCATAAGTACAAATTTCCTTCCCAGGAGGTAATGTCTCCACATTTTCAAGGCATGCACTATGACAGCTAGTTCTAGATCATGAGTCACATAGTTGACTTCATGTTCATTCAATTTTCAGGATTCATAGCAGATCACACTTCCTTCCTGCATAAGGACTCCTCCGAGCCCTTCCTTACAAGCATCTCTGCACACAAGGAAGTCAGCTTCTGGGTCAACAATTTTCAACACGGGTGCATGGATTAGTAGATGTTTCAAGGTTTGAAATATTTCTTCACATTGTTGTGTCCACAGGAATTTTGTCCCCTTCTTCTGGAGGGTAGTGATTGGACAACCAATCTTGGAGAATCCTTTTATAAATCTCCTATAGTATCCCGCCAATCCCATAAAGGATC
>ML807459.1:165104-179507 GCA_009831015.1 Picea engelmannii | reverse complement strand
TTTTCTTCGAGAATAGGAACTAGTCCTACTCCTGGAAGAGCCTTTAAATCGCCAGCTTCCTTCTCAGTGGAATCGTCCGGCACTGGTCCTTTACCTCTGGGGTGGACCTTTCTTGAGGTGCTCCTCTCAGTATGGCCACTGATACAACCATGTTTCTGCATATCAGGTCCATGCTGCATTTGTCGCTGTAGGTCAGATAAGCTCTGCAGTAAAACTACATTAATTTCGATTTGCCTTTCTTGTTCTTTTATCATCCTTTCATTGTTGGCCTTGCAGCTTTGCAATTCAACCATGAGACTCCTCATAGTCTCGGCTATATTTGGAGGGGTTTCCATTGCTCTTCTTTCGTCAGACTCTTCATCTCTATTGCAGGAGCCTTCTCCCATCTCTTGGGGAGTCACCATTCTCTACGTCTATAAATTCCCGCAGCTGATCTTCTGCTTGGGTGAAAATACAAACGCTGGTTATTAGTCAAGAGTTAAATACATTTTATAATCTGAGCATAAATTTATAACTCTTTCACATGCATACACAGTCGGGTTCTCGTTTCCAAGTTTTAATCCTTGACAAGAGAGTTAAGTTAGGGGGTTACTCCTCATAGGAGTGCTTCAAACGGAGCTTATGCGCAACTCGTGCATGAGCCCAATCAGGCCGAGTGTTGTAACCATGCTCTGATACCATTTTGTCACATACCTACTACCTAGATCAAAATTTTTGTTGGTTTCCGCAGAATCAAAACCCCTGAATTACCTATGGAGGCTTAGCGCAAGCTATCTCTTTCTCTCTCCATTCCCATGTGATCGCGGTTCATGATCACAGTTTGAATAAGCGCAGTGTCTTTGTATTTCGTGCCTCAGTGCTACAGTGATGTCGAATCGTTTGACTCTGCAACTGCTAAACCCTGACAGGGCTACCGACTGACCAATAGGGACGAATCCCTACAGGGTTAGAAAATGGCCAATAGGAACAAATCCCAACATGGGTAGAGAACAGCCAATGAGAACAGGCCCCGTCGCACAGTTAAGTGGTGTACAAGTGGCAAAGGGGAATTGTGACACAGTAGTCAACAGGACAGGAGGGGGCCCCAATTCACACGCCAAACTATTCCAGACCCCCCCCCTCATTAAAGGCAGAATGGCAAGGGGGGTCCAGAATTCACCTAAGCACCGTTGATCATGGTGAATTAATCTCAACCATTCGAGAGTTGCACGTCCGATTTTGGACCCCCCCCATCACTAAAGGAAGAAAAACAAGGGGGTTCCGGAATGAAACCTTAGTCGTAGATCTGGGCAGGTGGACTCTAGTTGTCCAGATCTGCTCGTTGCTTACCTTAATGCGCACTCACGCCCCAGCTTAAACCTGGCATCTCTTCCTCACATCCGACGGTCGTTACAGACCCTGAGATCCTCCGGAAGAATCTCATCCTTTCATCAGGACTTATCATCACGAGAGTCCGAACTCTCGATCATGGGGCTCCCGAATTCCTGATCCCCAGTTCCCCGATGTGGCAAATCTTTCGACACGTAGCCTTCGTAAATTTGATCAGTCCAGATCTATCCCAGGATTTCCACCATGGAAAGTCCCGATCTCTCATCATCAGGATTCTCGATTCCGCGATTCTTGATTTCCCGAAATGGGTAATCTTACGACACGTGGCCTCCGTCATTCGGACGGCTTCGATCTATTCTAGGGTTTTCACCATGGAAAATCCCGAACTCTTGTCATCAGGATTCTCGACTCCACGATTCCTGATTTCCCAAAATGGGTAATCTTACAACACGTGGCCTCCGTCATTCAAACGACTTAGATCTATTCTGGGATTTCCACCATGGAAAACCCTGATCTCTCATCATCAGGATTCTTGATTCCGCGATTCCCAATTTCCCGAAATGGGTAATCTTACGAAACGTGGCCTCCATCATTTGGATTACATCGATCTATTCTGGGGTTTTCACCATGGAAAATCCCAAACTCTCATCATCAATATTCCCGACTCCACGATTCCGGATTTCCCGAAATGGGTAATCTTACGACACGTGGCCTCTGTCATTTAGACGACTTAGATCTATTTCGGGGTTTTCACCATGGAAAATCCCGATCTCTCATCATCAGGATACCCGATTCCGCGATTCCTGATTTCCCGAAATGGGTAATCTTACGACATGTGGCCTCCGTCATTCGGACGACTTCGATCTATTCCAAGGTTTTCACCATGGAAAATCCCGAACTCTCATCATCAGGATTCCCAACTCTGCGATTCGGATGACTTAGATCTATTCCGGGGCTTTCGCCCCTATACACTGGGGTCTTAACCCTCGGGTAACTCCTGAGAGATCCAACGGCTGTCAGGTTTTCCAGCCGAGATCTGACGGCTCAGATTGGTTCCTTCCCATGCATTCTTCCATGAATCCCTAGACGTGGAAAAATCAACGGTCCAGATACTCCCATGGACCTTGGAGATCTACGATCCCGAATTCTTCGCTTTCCACGAATAAACAGAAAACAAAGGGTAAGGCATTTAACACCCTACTTACTCCTACCAAACTAAAGGTTATTCGTGACCATAGTTTTCCTGATGGAATCTCATCCGTCGATTAACACCTATCAGGGTTAAGACACTTAACACTTCATCTTCTTCCTCCGATCTGACGGTCGTGAGTGACCGCAGATTTCCCGATGGGATCTCATCCATCGATTCAATACTTCATCCTTATGCTGCCATCTCGGGTGTTCAAGAGGATCATTCCTCCTCGTGTAGGGTTACTAAGGCCTTATGCCTTCACATTCTCTTTCCCGGTTCTTGATGGGATTTTCAAGGAGGGTATCTCTATGGGTAGGTTCACCCAGGGTACTATCTGAGGTAGATAAGGTATCGTCCTCCCAAGAACCAGACGTGAAGTCTGAATTAGATCAGTATGCATATAAATAATGATTCATGAGGACATAAGCCATACATAGTCTTTCGATACAATTATACAACTACTAGTACTGATCAAAATACCATACAGACATTCTTATAATGAAATCATTCACAGTTTCACAGCTTATGATCATAATTATTAGAATACATATATTTCAAGATGCCAAAGGCAAAACACTTATCAGAAATAACACCAGGGGTCAAGCAACTGCTGAGAGGGGTGCTCGTTTCCACCCAACCATAGGCTTAGCGACTCCCAGCGGATTTACCACTAGCCACCCCCGAGTTGAGACCACGATGTTGTGAGACTGCGTCTCTATTTTCCAGTGACCATGAGTGAAGGTTACTCTCCTTCCTCTCTACTATCACTCACTCTACATATTTCCAGAGTTCTCTTCTTCCCCTCGCGTCTTCCCCCAATCGCTTCCACCCCACGCCTTATCCTCTTGCGAGGTTGCATGTGGCGCGATTTCCCTCACGTTGGTCAGTCATGATGGCTCTACGGATGGGCGGTTCACCTCCCCATCCCTCATCAATTCCTGAGGATCCATCAACCTGCCAGCCTGCAAGACATTTAATTCGGGGCCAGCGAGCCACTTTTGGTTCTCCGGGCCAATGAAGTCCAAATACAGTATTAATTCTCGGTGGAAGTTAACGCCACCTTTCCAGGTGCCTTCCACCGCCATCGTGGTCTCTTTTTCTACACATCCCCTCTCAGTAGTCCTGCAATATAAATTCATAATGTTATTCACATTTATGAGTTTGCCATAGTTCTGTCCAGTCTAGTTATTTTTTTACAAACTGGGGGAAACAAGGTGTTACACTTCGGATGATCGAACGGTTGAGATTTACTTCATCTCTCCAAATCTTCGGACTTTGGGAGTCTCAAATCTCAACCGAAAACTCTCGAACCAATTTCTCTGGAGTCCATGATCAGTTACCATGTGTCCCTCTAGATTCGGCGGTCTAGATTCACTTCGGGTCTTTAGGGTTCAGGAATCTCAATTCTCAACAGAAACTCCAATGCAATTTACTTGAAGCTTGCGATCTATCGCCATGTGTCTCTCTAGATCTAGTAGTTCAGATACCTTCAAGTCTTCGACTCTTCGACGATTTGGTGCTTCGATGCTCTGACCCTTCGGCACTTCGGTTCTTTGGCACTTTGTGCTTCGGCGCTACAACTCTTCATCACTTCGGTGCTTCGGCTCTCCGACTCTCCAGGATTCAGGATTTTCAACTCTTATGAACCCATTTCTCTGGAGTTATTTTACCCGAAATGCACGATCTCGTGACACGTATCCCCCTAGTGATCAACGACCAGGATTTAATTTGGTTGGTTGTCCTCCTCCTTGTCCAAAAACCTCCGAAGTTGTGGATATTATGTCACATATCAACCCTAACATTGAACGGTTCTAATTGACTTCAGAACTTTAGGACTTCGCAAGCCCACTCCCCTGTGCACGTTCAAAGGATTAGGCCCCATGCACTTTCCTTGGGATCCAATGACTGTTGGTCCTTGCACTCTGATCTGATGGCCCAGATATGATATCCTCCTATGACCTCTTCTAATTGTCTGGACTTGGATCCCAGTGGTCCATATCTTTTACAATGTTGGATCCAACGATCATTATTGCTCCTCCTCCTGAGATTTCTCTTTCTTCCCTGACTTGGAATATTTCAGATGTTTCGAAGGTGTCTACCTTGGATCTACTTCCTGTGAGACCCGATGTATGGGTCTCAACTTCCGCTTCCCTCCCGATCTTATGAACATGAAACAAGTTCACCTCTTGGTCCTCATCTGCGCTTCTGAAAAGAGCTAGTCTCTTCTGAGCTTGGTCTTTAGGGAATTTTGAATTCCCACGTACTCCTTGCATTAATATGCTTGTGTCAGATCAACGAACCATGACCTTCCTCAATCCAATGCTCCAGATCACATCGTAACTTCATGTTTTAGAAGTTTAATCGCACCAACACGCGATTCCCCCATCGTGCGAACTCTGCAGTCACAGATCCAACAATCAAGGTGGGTCCCGATAGATCCTTTGATCTATGGTCTAGATCACATCACGACTTTGAGTTTCTAAGGTTCCATTCCCTTCACGATGAGTACCAACATTCGTCACTCTTGTCAATATTAAAGGAGTCGAGGCATTAACGCATGCACTCTTTCTTCCAATCTAGCGGTCATGCCAGACCTTGGATCCTCCTAAAAGGTCTCATCCGTTCATCTTCCAAATGAAAGGATATTCCTTTTTGATACTTGAATCTCACTATCCTTCCTAAGATTCATCATTTATGAAGGATTCAAGAGTGTTGTGCTCTTTCTCCTAAACTTAACACTTCTAAGAGTCTTTTGCACAAATCTTCCACTCCTTCATCAATTCTAGAACTTAAGTGGTTTTGGGTCTCTGCTTGCCTCATAGAGAGCCTATGCATATCTGCACTACCTCTCCTGAGATTAACAAACTTCATCCTCCAAGGGAATCATAATGACTAGGAGGGTCGACATGCATACATGAAACTATGCCCACAATCGATGAACTTGCAGTACGTGGCTCTGGCTTAAGCCACCACAGGATGTAAGCATTTACAAGTATAAAAACACATTCAATTCATACAATATCCTACTTTCCTAATTACATAGTCAAGAAGACACAAAAGGGGTACAGTATAAATCATTAATCTAACGTATCCATCCCTGCAACATTCATAGGATATCCAACTTTAATTGACAGTACCACTTAAATACAGAATATGTGTGATTACTTATCTATTACAGGTGGTAGCCAACTAACTGTCTGTGGGTGCTCGTCCGTCCACCCGACCATAGGCTCAGAGGAATTCATTCTTATCACTCTATCCACCCGCGTGCCAAGCCATGATATCACTAGGGAACTCTCACAGTTCTTAGGGGTTCTTTCTCTATTTAAGTTTCTGCTCGGGTTTTGTTCTCTACAAACTTTCAGAGATTTCCTTCTATGTTATGGCCCTGGGCGACGTTTATCAGATGCTCACTCAGCATCAATCTCATAGCCTTCTATTCCTCTTCTGTTGAAGAGCTCCCATATTCTCGACCCATCTTGTTCCTTCTATCAGAAGGGAACTCGGGTCAGTTTGGTCTGTCATACCCAGTGGTACTTTGGGCTGATGTTCTGCAGTCAAACCATGCTTCCATTCATGGGAGTGGTTAATAATTCAACCACTAATCCTTTCTTCATTAACTGGTTTCTCTTCTTGGGATCCGAAGGAGATTTATTACCGCCATCAAGGGAAATTTGGGGTTGTTTGATATAATGAGACATCTCTTATAGTTTTCACATTCTTTCCTCTAGTGATCTCATGGCTAGTACTTTCAAGGATTCACCTCCATAGTTAGTTATTGGTAAGTCAAACAATAATACATTTACGTTTTCCACATGTCTTAGCATGGTAATCCTATTTTATGATTAATTACAAGATGGGGGAAACAAGGATGTTATAGGGTGGGGGTGGGGGGTAATACTAGATAAATGTATTATACATTTATCTAGCATTACCCCCCACCTCCACCTTCATTTAATAATATGAGGGTCGGGGTGGGGGGTAATACTAGATAAATGTATAATACATTTATGTAATAAGGAACCTACCTTATTGCACACCCCTTAGAATATTCATGAGCGATTGTCTTAGTATGCCCTCACGACATCGTGGATATCTCAAACTAGGTAATCTTTAACCTACAATTTTAGCCATGACGGGAGTGCTAGTAGGTTGTGGAAGGGCTACTACCACACCTCTCCCTCAATATCACTGGGTTTAGTGCATGGCCCCTTTACTCCTAATGTGATTCTGATTAGCAAGCAATCGTGAGCCTACATCCATCAACGAAACATGTCAATGATCCATAAAAAAATCATAATATAACTTCTCATATGTCACATATGTCTAAACAGAAATACCCAAACCATATACAGTCCACTCCCTGACTCGATCCAGAGTCCAAGGAGGTCCACCGATGCCATCAACATCATCAATATGTCAAGTGTCCTGCACACTTAAGAGAAACCAATCAATAACACCTATCTATACATAGATAATCAAATGACATAACATCATAATCGATAAGATTCATCATCAAAATCCATAAGCGAAGTAGAAAATCATATAATGAGCCAGATCACTTGGACACAAGTGTCCTCAAAGAATAACTCAGATCATGTGTGCGCAAGAACAAGATGCTACACATATAACATATAGCATATGTAATACATATGTTATATGTAATACATATAATATATAACAAAGTTTCAAACAAGAGGGGGTGTATGTAACATCCTGCTCATGCGTGCACCCAATGTGACTTATTCTTTGAGGACACTTGCGTTCAATTGATTTGGTTCATTATATGAATGTCTGTTTTGCTTACGGATTATGATGTTATGTTATGTTATTTATATTTAGACAAGTTCTATTAACTGGTTTCCCCTGAGTGTGCAACAATTTTGACAAGTTGAGGATGTTGATGGCATCAATGGACCTCCTTGGACTCTGGATCGAGTCAAGGAGTGGACTGTATATGGTCGGGGTATTTCTATTTATGCATATGTGACATATGATCGGGTATATTGTGATTTTTTTATGGATCACTAACATGATTCGTTGATGGATGTAGGCTGACAATTGCTTGCTAATCGGACTAACATTAGGAGTAAAGGGGCCATGCACAACAACAAGAGATATTGAGGGAGAGGTGTGGCAGCAGCCCTGCCACAGCCTACTAGCACTCCCATAGTGGCTCGAACTGTAGGCTAATGATTACCTAGTACGAGAGATACACGATATCGTGAGGGCAGACTGAAACAGTCGTTGACAAAGATTCAAAAGGGCACACAATAAGGAAAGTTCCTTATTCCTTAGAGTCCCTTAGTTTCCCACAAGGTTGTCTGATTGAGTATTGACTCCAAGGGTTGGAAGACTACAAAAAAACATTCAAAGGGAAGTGGAACCCTTGGGGTACATAGTGCATATTGAAGGGAACGTCACATAAATGAAACACGAATAATATCGAGTGGCACCCTTGGAGCACATAATGTGTCTTGAAGGGCACATCGTGATTTTTAACATTGGTGAGTCAATGAACCTATGTGCCTAGAAAACAATATTTTATTTTGATGTGGTCAACCTTAAAATAACAAGTTATATGAGTAAAGTTATTAATTATAAAATTTCCCTTAAAAAAATGCTAGGCCTAGTTGAATTAAAGCCTAGGTCTAAATAGGGTATGAAGACTAAAAACTAATTAATCACTTAATAAATGGGGGATGGAGAAAAATAAAATTAAGAATTTAAAGGAGAAATAATTTATCTAAGAATTAATCATTGTTCATGTGCAAAGACATTCTCAATTGGAACTTAGACAAAAAGGGGAAATTAAATGCAAAAAGGAATGTGGAACATAGAGATGAATCTAGTCTAAAGAACTTTCCTAAATAAAAGTCAACTAAGATTTAAGAAAGGTGTCAGTCACTAAAGAAAATTGAGGGAATAAAGGGACAACAAGGAGCATTTTTAGGAAGGCTTTAAGGTGGGTGAGGGAAATTGGAAAATTAATTCAATTAATTAAATGAATTTATGGTGCAACTAAGGGATTAGGTGTCAAGTGTATGGGGGAGAGTATTTCCTAATTAATTTTAATAAAAATAATTTAACGTGCATTTGGCAAGTGGTCACTAAGATAAATCTATAAAATAAATGGCAGAGAAGAGGAATAGATCACAAAACTAGTACGCGTAAAGAAATTTTTCTTCTTGGAGTTGGGATACCCACCTCGAATAGAGAGTGGTATCTCGGCCTTGCGAGGTGAGCTAGGAGTTAGATTTTCTTTAGTTGTGAGCATGGCCCCTTTGCGTCTCTTGGGACTCATGGGGAAGAACAATACCCCTAGAGTTGGATGGGAGGTACCGATGAAGTATTCATGGTTAGCAAGTGGGGCACTGGTCAAAGCTTAATCGTGGGAGTGCATCTTCACCTACGTAGTCATCGTCGTCGGTTACAATATTCCTGCTAAACATGTTACTTGTATTATGATTTAAATTTTATACTTGTATGGTTCTGGTATTAGATTGAATATTTCTTGTAAGGATACTTTTTGCATATGTACTGCTACGTATTTGTAATTGATTTCTTATCTAAATCTTATCTAAAGTTTTTAATCTGATTGAAGAAAAATAACCATTTCTACATGATGGATGACCTTTTGGGTTATGAATAGAATTAGAACTCATTTCAATTTTTAAGATGCATGTTGCCATTATGGATTCAATGAGAAGCTTTATATATCAAGTAACGGCTGTTAACTGAATTCTTTTTACATTGCTTACGTTGAACTTGGATCGGTCTTGCGAAACCGTAGAATGTGTCTTCTTGAAACCTTGAAGCATGGTTAATATGGGAATAAGCAGGTTGGGTATTGTTGAAAATTTTTAGTCTCGCCTTACACCAAAATGCCAGAACCTGCAGATACAAGTTATTTATTTCATTTTCCTTGATATAAATTTTCATATGCACTGGAGGTTGCAACTATATTACTAATCAAAATTGTTGATGGATCTTCGGTCTGCACCCTCCTGTCGTACCAGCTGAAGGCGACCTAGGCTCGCACAATTTACTATGATTCTTTTATAGCCACTTTATTTTTGGTCAGCCACACCTACACACAACCCCCACAACTTGATCTTTGAATATTCTCCCTTCTTAATTCCACCGAAGTACACCAGAGTTTGTGTCCCCAATTGTGTATCCGACGAACGTGATCATCACTACTTAACTCCTCCATGGATCATTCATTGGTCATCTGAATTTATCAGTTGTCGATTCTCCTTAGGTGAAAGATGATCCCATCACGATTTTTTTTTCTTAGCTTTTTAAGTTCCAGGTGAAGGCGCATGACATACCTGCCCTTTCTGGGTCTATGCAGGCAAGTTTGGCATAGGCCGGATCCCTTTTTGCGACAAGCGTCATCGTTTAATTACCCCCTTTTCTGTAGTCGGTATTACTAGGTATTGGTTTCTGTAGTCGGTATTACTGGGTATTGGTTTAATAAACTAATTGTTACAGTGATACTCTTGACATGATCCTCTCTGCGCTGCAACACCTTGCTATATTGGGAGTTGTACCCCTTTTTATTTCTCTCTAATTTAGTTTGAGGAATTGAATTTAACTATGAGTTGACTTAAGGATTGGGTTTTTTTAGTCATGTTAATTTTCTCACATCTCCACCTTAGTAATAAGTTGAATCGCATAAATTCTAACCTAAGATAATATTAGAATAAATAAATTTTAGATGGTGAACCTCTTACCTCCTTTCCACCACCACAAATAGTAATATTTTTGAATTCAACGAGGTTATCTAGCGTTTTGTGACTCTATCTCTAATTACCATTTTTATGACATAGCTATTAAACATGATACGGTATGGAGGGATGAATCTAATGGTCATTCAATGAATTGAGGAAGGATCAAAAGAGAGGGACGGATGAGAGTATTGGCATGCATTGTATTTATGTAATTATATTCTTAAGGTATGACATGGATGAATTCTCAGGCTTTTTTGAGTTAGTTTTAATTGATGAGGAAAGTAATAGATGACTGCTTTAGTAATTGTGAAAAGAAAGTAAAATAGTTAAATGAGGAAAGTAATAGAGGATTATTGTAGTAATTACAAAAAAAAATGTTGTTCTAGATGATAGATATCTCATGTGTGTAAACATGTATATATTGTTGAATGATTATGTGGAACTCAAACTTATAGAGAACGGTAAATTAATTGAAAAGGGGTGCTTGTCGTAGACCTCTGATTGTTGTGTCATGTATTTTTCTAGAATATATGTTGATTTAACACTTCTTACTGATGCCATTAATTTGATATTGCTTGATGGATTAATGACTAGTTTTCTAATGCGCCTTTAATATGATTGAAGTATGATTGATTTTTAAGCGTACTCTCTTGCGCCTTGTTAAACTGTGGTTTAGGATTGATGAATTTAGTTATTGTTGAGGTTGTTGATTAGCATAGTTAGTTGGTCTTGTTTGTGCTAGTTGGTTCTAGATAGCTCCTTCTTGTTATAAGCCTAATTTGCACCCATCCTGCATACCTGGCCTCAGGCCCTACTATTTCTCGTTTTCTTGAGCCAAACTCTTCTAAAAAGCCCTCTTTTTTGAGCCACACACGCCCTGGCCTTCTACAACCTGCGTATTCATACGTCAATATGCATGCAGGCCTTCTACAACCCATGTATACTGACAAAAGCACGAAAAATGGAAAGTTGTAGACGAGAAACAGAGTTTCGAAAAATTGCTAAAACTGTTTGACTGCCTATGGCCAGTCATTCAACCGGACAAATACCTATAAAAGAAGAGGTAGGGGTCCCATTTGAAATGAGAAGAAGAAGAGCATAGAAACTCAGCCCAAATGTATCCCCCCTTTGCCCCAATTTCCTGCAATTGTATTGTGAGGTTGAGTAGTTGGTGCATTGTGAAGAGGAGTCTAGGACCAAGTTCGAGGAATAGTGCCGACCACATATTGTAAGTTTACTCTTGTGAAGATTAATACAAAAAGGAATATTTTTTTAGTCCCACCATATCATGTGTTCAAATTGTGTATTTATTTTATGATATTGTCACATCTAACCCAACAATTAGTATATGAAATCCATGTTTGCAGCTCTCTATTTGTCTATGTGTGAATGTAGGTTAGCTTTGGGAGGAGGCTGCAATCAAGGAGCGAGTGAAAGAGAAGGGGTTGACATCAAACGAAGGATTTAAAGTAGAGTTACCTAATCTTGTTTGCACCTTTGTATTGCATGAATGTGGGGTTTTGTGTTGGGAGAATAGGAAAAAGTAGAGGCTTTTAAACGGTCATTTTCTGCATGCATAATTAGAGCCCTCAGAAGAGTCGCCATCCCTAACACCTTAAATGGTTAAAATCGATTGGAAATTAGGTTGGAGTGTTTCTTATGTATCCTGGAATTCCTAACCTTGTAGGGTAGGATGGGAGGGTAGTCGATTATATCCTTGTCTGTTTGAATGTGTTGTAATTTGCTTCAAGCCTTCAATATGTGCTAATTTGCTAATGTATTTTTGTTTATATGTTGCTACCCTTCATTGATGCAGTTCTTGCATTGTTATCCATCTTGATGATGAGTAGCAAGGGATGTTGATACTTGTGTCATTATTCATTTATGATTCATATTGTTATGCGTTGATATTAAGTGTAGAATGCAATGATGTTGGGATACTGTTAATTATGGTGTTAATACATCGATATGTGTGTCATGGTTCACGGTGATGATGTGTTGGCATTGTGTCATAATTGATTATTAATGCATCATTATTGTTTTTTTAATATATGTGATTGATGTGTCGATGTTGTTGCTATTTATTGTGATGTTTTAATTTCCTAACACAACAATAAAAGAAAAAAATCTTACCTATTGTACGTCACTTTGTTGTCATAACGATGGGGCCATTACAGTGTAGGTGTTGAGTGTCTTGATGATGAAATTTCATTCTAAAAGATATTATACTTGTATAGAACCTATTTTTCTTGTGCCGTGTATTATTTGAATATTTTTAATATTGATTTTATATATTTTTAAAATTATCAAAGTCAACATATGCCTAAAATTACAATGTCTTTTCTTTGTGCAGGCTAAAAGGGTTTTTAAATGATCAAAACAATTTTATTTTTTTAGATCGTAGGTATCGGTCTCATCTTGTGTCGCATATAACTCATTTGAGAAATGGTTGAGCCAAGAAAAAGTTATAGCATAAATGAGAGGTATGTATTAGAGGATTTTGATACATGTAAAGACAAAATTAGATTAAAGATAGTAAAAAATAATAATTAAAAAAAAATTATATATTTGAAATATGAAAAACCGACTCAATCTATGTCTAAAATTTGGTAAACAACTGAATTGTTTAGCCTATAGAAAAATAACTTCAAAGACAAAGATATAGAGGGGTATTCACAAAAATGGAGGATTTTATGAATTTGTAAACTGAACCACTAGGTGTGTCATCCCGAACCTAAATCCAAAACAATCAACTCAACAAACACATATTCTAGATTTGTCACTCCCTCCCCAAAAAAAATTAAATTAAAATAACGCACATGGTGTGCACATTCCTAAAGTGTACACACATTATTAGCAACAAGAACTTGTACACGTTTCTATTAATGTGAATAAATCATATTTTTCCATCTCTCTCTCTCTCTCTCTCTCTCTCTCTATATATATATATATATATATATATATATATATATACACACACACACTTCTCTCTCTCCCAGAAATCACTCTCTCTTTCATTCACTCTCCCTCACTCTCTCCACCCCTGCTCCCTCCCTCTCTCTCTACCGTTCTCTCTCTCCCACCACTCTCTCTCTCTCTCTTTCATTCACTCTCGCTAACTCTCTCCCCTTATATCCTTCTCCTTCTCTCCTCTGTTTTCCACTCTCTCTCCCTCCATGCATTTCTTTCCCTTCTCCCTCTCTCTTAGGGACATAGGAAGGGAATGAGGGAGAGAGGTAAAAAGGGGTGGGAGAGAGAGAGAGAGAGAGAGAGAGAGAGAGAATAGTAGATAGGGATAGAGAGAGAGGAAAAGAGTAAGAGGTAGATAGATAACAAGACAAAGGGGGTATAGAGGGAGATAGATACGTAGAGAGAGAGAGCGAGGAGAGGTAGATAGATAACAAGACAAAGGGGGTATAGAGGGAGATAGAGACGTAGAGAGAGAGAGAGCGAGAGGGTGAGGCAGGGGTAAATGTAGGAGGGAGGGAGAGAGAGGGATGGAGGGGGAGAGAGAGTGAGAGGTGCAAAGTGAGATGGAAAAAGAGAGGGATGGGNGAGAGAGAGAGAGATTGATGGGAGGATATAGGAAGTTAAAGAGAGACAAGGAGAGAGAGGTAAAAATATAAGGGGTGGGGGAGAAATGGGAAGAGAGAGAGGGGGAAGGGGAGAGGAGGGAGAGGGAGAGCGTGTGAGAGAGATAAAAATGGAGGGAAGGAAGGAAAAAGGGAGGGAGAGAGAGTGTGGTATTGGGTGGTAAGGTAGGGAAGGGGAGAGAGAGAAAGAGAGGAATGGAGAGAGAGAGATAGAGGTGAAGAGTGAGATGTGGTAATAGATCGGGAGAGACAAAGGAAATGAGGGAGAGAGGGAACAAGGGGTAGAGGGGGAGAGAGAGAGGGAGAGGGAGATATAGAAATTGAGTGATAAAGTGATAGAGAGAGAGGATTAGATATATATATATATAAAGAGAGAGAGAGAGAGGTGGATACAAAGTGAGGGGTATATGCATGAGAGAGAGAGAGAAAGATATTGGGGTGGAGAAGGATTTAAAGAGAGATAGGAAGAGAGAGGTAAAGAGAGATGGTGTAACAGAGAGAGAGAGAGAGAATGCAAGAGAAAGTGGGAGAGAAAGAGAGAGAGTGGGGGAAA
>ML807459.1:116767-148020 GCA_009831015.1 Picea engelmannii | reverse complement strand
AATAGAGAGAGAGAGAGAGAGAATGCAAGAGAAAGTGGGAGAGAAAGAGAGAGAGTGGGGGAAAGAGAGGAAAGGAGGGAGAGAGGGAAGGAGAGGGTGAGGGGGCAGGGAGAGAAGGAGAGGGTAAGAGAGAGAGAATCAGGGGGAGGATTGATTGAGGGATTGAGAGAGAGAGGGGGGGGAGGGGGGGGAAATATGGGGTAGAGAGAGAGGGGAAGAAGGAGACAAGAAGTGGGGAAGAGGGGGAAAAGGGAGAGAGAGAGAGAGGTAGACAATGAGGGAGAGAGAAGTTGGAGAGAGAGAGAGAGGAAGATATATGAAGGTAGGGAGAGGGGGGAAGACGAGGAGAGAGAGAGAATGGGTGAGGGTCATATTGGGGGGAGAGAGAGTGGGGATATAGATGTAACTCATGTTAAAAAAATCATGCATGCCCCTGTTTCTAATAACACACACATGCGTGTTCCTAAAGTGTGCATGTGTTATTTTTATTTCAATTTTTTTTTGGAACACACACATGTTCTTGTACAAGAGTTTCTAAGGAACACACATGCATTCTTGAGAACGTGCATGCATTCTTGGGAATGCATGGTTCGAGGTTTTCCAAACCTGTCACATCAAGAATGCATGCACGTTCCTAGAAACACGCACGCATTCCTTTGAGTGTGTGTTCCTACTCACCTCATTGCCACTTTTTCATCCACCAACTTCGTGCACTCACCCACAGGTGAGGAATCATTTCTCTTAATTAATACAACCCACAATTGAAAGGAGAGTGAATGCCTCAAACAAAACAAAAGGTGAAGGTTTCACTGAAGAGTTAAGGAAAAAACTACCTATAACCTCCAACATACAACAGGGTGGAAGACAATTTTTCCATGAGCCTCCAAGCCACACAAAATCCACTCAAACTCCTTCACATGAAAAGGAAAGGGAATGGATGTGTTTCCACCGCCTTACACAAAGAATCACATTGGATGTGAAGGTCAAGATCTCTAGAGAGAGAAACAAAGGTCTGTAATATGGCTAAATCAGATCTCCAAGGTTGTGATACACCCAATTTGCAAATCAGATCTACGAGGTCATGATATACCCAAGAATTCCATGAAGGAATCGAATGCAGAGGCCAGGAATATTGTAGAGGTCGCATGCATAATTTTAAGAATCCCATCGGTTCTTAAAGAACCAACACAACAACCAACAATGATCTGAAATAAATCACAAACACCAGATATCTCCACGGTTGATCAAAACTATAGTCAAACCAGGAAAGATCGGTCAAAATTGTCCAGAGCCAAAGCTGAGATATAGCCCCCAACTGCTCCTCTTGAATGAAATTGGCCCATATGAATATGTTAGAAAATATATTTGTTTGCATCAATAGCAAACCACAACAACATAAGATTAGCAAAGGCATCACTCAGATCAGCATGAGAAACAACTAGAGAAGGTAGACTCCTAAGACAATGCATTGCTTTTCAAACCCTCTTGTGGAGTCAAACATACAAGCAGCCACATGTACCAGTCCCATTAAATGGAATCCAATGTCCCTGTAGAAGACTCATATACGATTCACAGTCACGTTCACCATATACCATGTGAAGATTCGTATATTTCAATGTGAAAATCAATGTATTCGTTCATTGCTTTTATTCTCTAGAGTAACGAACATGTGCCATACGCCAATGTTATTAATGAGACCATAATAAACCCAAACCTAAATATTTGGGCGAGTTCTGTAGCGTGTCTCCATCGATTGACACTCGGATTTGCTAAAACAATCTGACATATTCTTGCAATATGTCCCCATTTTTTGGAATCCACCGAATGTTTGGCCGCAGTGGAATCGGAACTCGGGAACCTATTGCTTGAGGATTCTCAAATAAAGACCATATAGTAATACGCTAACAATGGGAATCAAACCTGAGTATTAAAATCCAATCGATTTAATCTAGGCTAGTTTTGAGAAACTTTAAGCCAGTAAACTTGAGTGGTGTAGAGACCCAAACATAGATCCATGATTTCATTGTGAACTCATAGTAGTGATGGATCCGATAATTTGACGAATGGCTTCACATCCTCCAGTTGGTCAAAGGGCTTGATAGCCTCTAGCTAGTCAAGCTCTTGTAATTCGACCTTGTTGAAGCCTAGTCATAGGAGCATGATATCCTGATATGGGCCGCATATTAATTATAACATTGCTAAGCCACATCGACCCCGATACCAGCAGCAAACCAAATGAAAAAAGAAACAAAAGAGTTGGCCAACAATATTGGATCTGAATTCGATCCGCAATATGAAAACACCAGCATCCAATTTCCACAGTTGTTAACGCACTTTCTATCAACTGGACTAAATTCGAAGGGTGTGACCATGGATGCAAAATGCATAAATAAATTGACCAATTGGATTGGTATCGTGGAAATTTGTGACGAAAAAACTAAAATCGTGAGGCTTGGAGGGAGAGATGTCGTCGTGGTGTACAGTTGCTACAGCGCAACAGTTCGACTCTGAGAATTGATAAAACCCAAGGATCAGAGCTTCTTGACAAACTTTGATACACGCTCGATTTGCTTCTCTACATAGGAATCTCCAAAATTGGGTTTTAAACCCTAGTAAAACCCATCACGAAGAAAAAATGTCCACTGAGACTAGAGAAAGACTATGGCATGTGAGACCTATCATAAAAAGGTCCCAATTTTCTAGAATCCGCAAACCCATGTGATCAATAAGGAGGAAGCCCCAACCAACGGTAGGAACAGTTTGAATAGGACATCAACGATTCTTTAAACACAGATCAACCCTCCAATATTTATTAGATATTCAAAACAGACAAATTGGGGAAACACAAATTGCTGCTACAAAAAAAGGTACTCTACTCTCTCCTCTCTATATTCCTAAAATTAAATTCCTATACATATACATATTAGTAACTATGAAAACACAAACCTATTGTTGATTCAAGAAATTATCATCCATTTCGTTGCACCATACTCAATGTCATTGAAACCTAATTGTATATTATGATATTATAATTATTAAGTTTTCTATATTTAATAGTATTTAAACTTGCATATTATATAAATTAAGATGTTATAATTGCTAAGTTTTATATATTTAATAGTATTTAAACTTAGAAGTATTTATTTATTTGTTATAATTCTAAGTTTTATATATTTAATATTATTTAAATCTAAAAAGATTTATTTATATATATTTATATTTCATAGTCATGATTCATATACCATATTTTAGATTTCATTTCATTTAACATACAAATAAAATTAAGTAATATTTTTTACCCTAAAAAATATCCAATTAATGTACACTTAACTATGGATCTATCGTGCATACGAACACAATATGGATCATTATCACTAAACCAATAACATGATAAATAACATTATGTTGAAAATTAATAACATAAGCAATATCAAATAATCTATCTATATGATAAATAATATATAATCTAACTATTATGGTAAATAACAATTTACATGATATATTAGATTATGATCCAATGATTATTCTATATATGTCAAATCATATTTACATTAATTTACATTATATATGAAAGTAACATATAGATTATATATATTGACTTATGTGTGTGTAATCTAGATCTATCTAGTGACGTATTGTGTGAATGTAGGTGCTTTTTTAATTAGGATTTATTTTTAGTGTTTCATTATGTTCATATATTTTTGAAAGCAATAACTAACTATAAAAACAATAAAAATCAAAGTATAATATTTTGAATAATTATAACAAATTTCAATAATATTCTTAAATAATTATTAAGATGAATATTAAATTTTCTAGGTTACTAATTTCTAGAATATTTTGATTGCTTGGAGACTTCAAATTTAATAGGGGATACATTTATTATGTATCATATAAATATATATTAATACTTTTTAATGAGTTTAATATGAAAAAAGTAGTCACTTTTTGAACATCCATCCATTTTCAAATTGTTTCAAATGTAAAATAAGAAGAAGTATATTGGGATTGTATATATTATTAGATAATAGTTAAATATAAAGAGGATGAAAAACTTCTCAACATATATTTAGTTATGCTTTAATCAGTTATCAAAGTGAAGAATGCTTCAAAATTCAAGAGGTTTGAGTTTGTACTAATGATATGTTCAAATCATGGAAACTAAAAGAGAAAACAATATTAATCATTGAATGTGTGCATTATTTCATAGAGCATATTGATTTAAGTCATATAACACAAAACAATATGGCATATTTATTTCAATGATGGTATTAAAGTGAAGAATGCTTCAAAATTCAAGAGGTTTGGGTTTGTACTAATGATTTGTTCAAATCATGGAAACTAAAAGAGAATGCAATATCAATCATTGAATGTGTGCATTGATTTCAGCAATTATATAAAGAAAAACAATAGAGCATATTGATTTAAGTCATTTAACACAAAACAATATCACATATTCATTTCAATGTTGGTATTAAAACGCTATTTAGAGAAATAAGGGAAGTGAAATGATTTGATAAATGATATAAAACAAAACAATATAGTGCATTTATTTTAGAGATGGTACAACTAAAAATGATTTAGAGCAATTACTTGGTATGATTCCAATAATGACATAATGTAAAACAATGCAATGCATCGATTTTAGTGATGACACAATGATAAATGATTTAGAGAAATTAGTTGTATTCATTTCAATAATGACATAATGAAAAACAATATGCATTTATTTAAGTGATGATATAATGAAAAATGAGTTAGCATAATGAAGTAGTTGTATCCATTTTAACAATGATATCACATAAAACAATAATGTACATTGATTTCAGTGATAATGATATAACATAAAACAATACATTGCATTCATCGTATACATTAAAACAATACCATGCATTGATTTAGTGATAATGATATAACACACGAGGATAGTGCATATTGATTTTTAAAAAATGATTTAAATAAATAAAAAAGTTGAATTGATTTTAGCAATAATATAACACAAATTAATAGGGTGCATTTATTTTAGAGATGATACAATAACATAATGTAAAACAATTCAATGCATTAATTTTATTGATGAAACAATGATAAATGATTTAGAGCAATTAGTTGCATTGATTTCAATAATTACATAATGAAAAACAATATGTATTGATTTAAGTGATGATACAATGAAAAATGGTTTAGGGTTATCAAGTAGTTGTATTTATTTTAACAAGAATATAATGTGAAACAATATGGTGCATTGATTTCAATCATAATGATATATCATTAAACAATATTGTACATTGATTTCAGTGATATGAAAAATGATCTAGTCCATTAATTCACTTAAGAAATGATACAAAGAAAATCAATCCTATATATTGATTTCAACTTTGAGATAATGAAAATTATCAAGTGAAACTAATTTATCAATAAGACAATGAAAACCAATTTCAAAAAGGATATTATAAGTTGAAGTACTATATTTTGTTTGGTTAGGTGTGATTTATCTATTAGTATTTGCATATTGAAATCATTAAATATTAAGATAATAAAATGTGAAAAACTCTAGAGATCTAATTTTTTACGTTTTTATTATTAGGATTCATAATGATGTAAATTTCAAGGAATCAAGTTCATCTTAAACATATACATATAAATAAAGATTATAATATAAAAATTTCACGTTCTTTCCTACGAGTGAAACCAACAGAGATACATATTAACTCCATATGTATCATGCTTCGAGAGGTATCAAATCCCTCGAGGTGCAATCCTTTCCTCTGGTTTTTCACTCTAAAAGGAGGTTTTCACCTCAAGGGATTTGATCCCTCTCGACGCATGATAAATCCAGAGTTAAGATGGATCTATCCTAGTTAATATTAAATTAAATTATAGCATGATCTCCTCCTTGCATAAATATGGGTGCTCTCTATAGTGTCATGGATATGCCACTAAAAATACTTGTTGCAACATATTTGATATATGATGTAATTTATCACCTTAGATCTCAAATTTAATATTATTAGTCGAGTTCCCAAAATTACGAGAATAACTAAAACTCAAATGAAAGAAACATGCAAATGAACACACTACCCATATAAATGAACACAAGATGTAACATGGGAAACCTTATGTGGGAGAAGACCTAGCTAGAAGGTGAGGCCTATGCTCTACTCACTTTTTCTCACTTATGAAATACAAGTACAAAGAAAGGGACACTCACTATGGCGTTTTCATGGACACTATGGCCTAAATGGTTGTTACACAATATTTTACTTCCTTTGTTATGCTTCAATATCTGAGTCCTATATGCTTTTCTTGACCATGGAACAATAAAAATAAAAAAATGATTGAACCCCTTCCTTTCTTAGCGGCCACTATTTAACATAGCTTTATACTTGTCTAGAGTTAGGGTTAGGGTTTTTGCATGCCTCAACCCCCAATCATATTACGTTTTTGGATATTCTAGAATATTCTTGAAAGTCCACGTGCATGACTAGCCCCACATGTGTGAGTAATGGGAGATGATGTGACATCCATTCAATACCATAGTGTTCAATAGGGTATGTCAACTTGCAGGAGGCATAACTCATGCATACGAACTTCGATTAAGGTGATTTTTGCATTGTTAAAAATATAATAGTGTGTAAAACAACATTGGGGGGAGCTAGAATCACAATTTTGGGACCCCAAAACTTCATTTGATGCCTCAAATTCTCTCTAGAAGTTTCTAGACCCCAAATCACCAAATTGGAACATGCCTCTAAAATGGGCCCTACAATCCAATTCTTCCAATCCCCCCCCCCTAGAAAGTACCAAAAAAGATGACAAATTATATAAATTTGATCCATTCTAGATAATACCTCCCCATTTATGGAGGCATTTGACCCCCAAAATATTTTTTTGAATGACATGAGGAAATTTTTCCTCTACCTGAATCTCCTTGGAGTAACATTTGACCTTACTTGGAAGTTTCCCTTTCAACCTGACATGCTAGAATTCATGCTAATCATAGAGTCTAAAATTGTTCACATTTACTATGGAATAAATAAACATATATGTTGGGTATGTGTTACATTCTTTGCACGACTAGCCTTAGTGTATGCGATGTTGTGTCGGGCATGTAGGGGGGTTTGAGGGGGGGGCGATAGCCCCCCCTTCGGGGGTTCAAGGGAAACACCCTCGAGAATTTTTTTTCCTCGGGAAACATGTCTCATTTTTTCCTCATTTTTGGTGTCACCTCAATTTTCATGTCCATTGTTGGGCATTTTCTGGAACATGGTTTTTACCAATGATTTTTTGTTTCTGGTTAAGGAATTAGGGTTGTTAACTAATCCAGGTCATTGGGTTAGGGTTTTGTATGTTGTTGGCTCATATATGTATATTGTATTGTAAACAATGTATCACTATGAGTGAATATAGAATATATTGGTTTTCCTAGTTTGGGTTTCCAGGGGAAAAATCTCTGTGTAATGTGTTTATTTTACATTGTATCTTTTTTGTTCTTTTATTGAAAATTTGTTTGCAGTAAAATATTGTACAAGGTTAAAATATATATTTGGTATCATATCTTTGCTGGATTCAGGGGGATGTGTTTGTGGTTAATAGTTTGGCTCGGGATCGTGATAAGAACTATTACAGTGGGAGATATCTGGTATGATTTTTGAAGTGAAAAGAAATGGCGAGAAATTCGAAAATGGAGATTAAGAAGTTTAATGGGAAAATTTTTGAGTTGTGGAAGCTCAATATGGAAGATCTGTTGGTGGACAAAGATCAGTGGATCACAATGGATCCAGGTACTACACCTACAGGAAATTCAACAAATGATTGGAAAAAGTTGGATAGGAAGGCGAAGAGCACAATCCGACTGTGTCTCTTAGATTCAGTATTACTAAATATGTCATAGGAAGCTACAACCAAATATTTATGGGATAAGTTGGGGAATTTGTAATAGTTTAAGTCCCTAGTAAATAAACTATTCCTGAGAAAAAAATTGTATAAAATTAGGATGAGAAATGGAGACTCAGTGGAAAATCATTTGAATGCATTCAATATTGTGGTAAGTTAGTTAGTATCTATTGAGATTGAAATTTCAAATGAAGATAAGTGTATCAGTTTACTATGCTCTTTACCAGACTCATGGGATAGTCTAGTTATGGCCATAGGTAGTAATACAAATGCCTTGAAGTTTGATGAAGTGGTCTCATCCTTGTTGTTGGAGGATATGAGATAGAATAACATGGAAGGACAAAGAAAAGATGCATTGTTTGCAAGAGGAAGCTCCCAGGAAAGAAATATATCTAAGTTCTCACATAGAAAATCTATGTCTAAGGGAAGATATAAGTCTCCTAAAAAGTTTGTAAAGGTATGTTGGAGATGTTGAAAAGAAGGGAACTACAAGAACTAGTGTAGATCCAAAATTGAAAAAAAAAAGGGATCCAAAGAATCTCCTTCTACAGAAGAAAGGATCTCCAAGGAAGAAGGAGGGGATGTGTACTTGTCTTCTTCAAGCACACATGCAAATGATGAGAAATGGTTGGTTGAATCAGGTGCATCCTTCCATAGGACTCCCCACAGGGAGTGGTTCTGTGAATATGAAAGGTATGATGGTGGTAATGTTTTCCTAGGTGATGACTCCACAATCAGAATCATAGGTTGAGGAAAATTCAACTTGAGGCTCATAGATGGAAGGATTAGAAAACTAAATGGTTTTTTTCAAATCCCAGGATTGACCATAAATTTTATTTCTATTAGAAAAATGGACGATGCGGGGGTAAAAACAATATTTGAAAAGGAAACCTGTAGGATGGTCTGAGGAAAAATGGTGTTGTCGAAGGGAGTTCGGTTTGGAATTTTGTATAAGATGTATGGAAACACTATTAGTGATTGGTGTAATAGTTCAATTGTTCCTGATATTGGAGTTGAATAAAAAAGAAACCCTACAGTCTCTGGAGAAAAGGTTATGTTGTGGCATCAAAGACCGGGGCATATGTAACATCCCTCTGTTATTCTTGTAGCCGCAATTCAACAACAACATCAACAATCATCCAAACAGTTAGTCCAACAATCCTAATATTCAATTAACCATGGTGCAAGAGTAACCTTTATTGTTACCAATCAACATCAACACATGACTACTCGTTGTGTTTGAGAGTAACAATTCTAAACATTCACAAGTCAAATCAAGTAAGGGCTCTAGAGGGAACCAATTGCTAAATCTGTCATGCATCTACATAACTTCATGACACAAGATTAACTAACATTAAGGTCAAGCTGCAAGAGTATGATGACGAATCAATCATGTTCCCCCAAAAAAATAAGGCGTGCAAGAAAAATTTATTACTAAACCAAATATCCATCCCATGAAGAAATGCGTGCGAGAAACCAAGCCCAACATTGTAAAACTATCGTTATTCAAATGTGCAAGAAATCCAATCATTATATCACTACATAATCAATGGCACAATATGAACATTCATTAAACATTTATGGGGCCAAGCCATAACACATAAGTCCACTCACACCTAGAAATGCATAGCATGGCACCAGTATTTATCAATTAAAATTAAGGCGCAGACAAAAAATCATCAATCCAACTGGTATGAACCTTAAATCACTAGTGCCCGAGGACCCATCACTTGGTCATTACACAATGACAAGTTTAGAGAACAAGCAGTTCATTGACTAAACCCACATTACATACATCATTTCCTGTTCACGAAGAGGTCAAAGGTCTAACGTCAAAATCACATTAAATTCATGGCGCGCAAGGGTCTGGTATCTAAAAACTAACCTTCGTTAACATTAAAAATTCCACGTGTGATGATTCTAAATTCTAAACAATCACATCATCAACATGTATGTGCGAAGGTCACATATGCGCAAGAAGTCTAGCCAGCTAGTTGTCATGCGTTAATTGAAATCCATAACAGAGGCATTCTAGAGTAATCAGGCACGCTCTAAATCTTGTGCGCAAGAGGAACTATTTATTAATCCATCATACAAACCTAAGGCAAGGTGGAGGGTAACCAACTTTTTTTTATTGCGCAAGAAAGAACATCAATCTAACTCATGGCGCAAGGAATCTTATCACATAACTAGTCACACATCATCCAGGATCATCACCTATTGCATGGCGACACTAGCTACCTATTCAACCATCCTACAACAATATTTACACAAGAGTAATCGTCGACTTAAACAAGGCACACGAGGGTAATCACTTTATAAATTCTAGCTTAGATATTATTTTGATAAGGACACTTGACCCTTAACTGGATAGTTTAAATTAAACATCAATAATAAAATAAAACATATCGTTATTCGTTGTAAAGGAGACTATAGTATAAGAAATTATTGACTATAAATCAAGGGATAATCAAGGATATGTACCTTAGGAATAAAGGTTAACTAAGATTAAATTTAAGTGAATAATCTTATTCATTAAATTATTATTTAATTAGTCACTTCCTAACAATGACAAGTTAGCAAACTTAATCTACAAAATCCATTAACAAATAAGAAGTTGTGAAGGAAGAACTTTGTGCTCATGCCTTCAGGCTTGACAGGTACACCGTGGCTATCATAAGGGTTTAACTTTTAAAAAGAATAAGAAAAAGGGGTTGATGGGCCAGTCCGTAAATGTTGCGTTCAAAGGATATTTGTAACAGTTAATACAACTGAGGCCCTGACAGAAAGGGAGATTTCAATAAAGAAATAAAACGAGAATAAGGAATCTGAGGCACTAAGGAGAAGGCCGAGAGGGGCATGCAACGCAGAGGTTAAGGCATGCATGCGAGAAAGAGTGAATTCCCCTGGTATTTTTACACAAAAGGAGGTGAATGCGTTGCGCGAAAATACGAACAGAAGGCTGGGTAAGGAGCCATTAAAACATATCGTCTGGCCTCCTTCATTCATGCTCGCTCTATGCAACTCACGCTTACAGAGTAAGAGGAATTTCTTCAAATTCCTTCTAAGGAAAAAGGTTGATCGAGTTTGACCAGTCAGCTAGGCCCACCGGGTTTTATTCTTTATTTGCTTGGTGGCAACGTGGATGAAGTGAGGGCTGGTTCTTCTGTCAATATCATCCAGCAGCAAAAAATTGAAATCCTGTCGATCTCCCAGAAGCAAAGCTGAATCGGTTGTGGCTACAAGCTGAGTACACCTACGCACGATATGCGACCCTCAGGAAGTTACTATGGGCGGAATCCGGTGTCCCTGGTTATCACAATTTGTTGTGTGTAAAAGGGGAAACTAAGCCACTTCGACAGTCTACCTAAAAGTTATCACACATTCAAGGTGTAATTCGAATTGTTTGAATTAAATTATAAGCAAAGCCTCTCCAACCCCTCCCCCTCTCCCAAATACTGAAATTGTAATAGATTTTGAAGATTTGTAAGTGTATATACACTTTAGGTTGTATGTATGAAGTCTTTCTTCGCTCACAGATCTTACAATGGATTCAGTGGATCATCTTATCTTCTCTTCTTCGCCTTACAACTTTCATATCTCAAAAGGGTTAGGTCGCAGGAATTATTTTTTCCTATCTAGATGTGTGAGGTCATGTGGATCTGCCTATTGTTGTTTTGTAAGTAAAATCCAGGAGATTTTGTATAGGATCGGCTCTAAAGGAGCACACAATGTAGGGATGGACATAAGTATGTAACGATAGAATTATGAATACAAATATTGCTTGTAACGAAATTTCTGTGGTCGATGGATATGTCGTTTCCAAAGAATTTACAGGAACAAAAGATTAAATACACAAAAAGAGGGTTGGAACACAAAATCCTGCGTGGAGGAGTATTCTAGACTCACTTGGGAATTTTGGATGCGTTCGGGCCGGCAATCAAATAAAAACTAGAATCTGACTCTACGGTCTCAAATATTAATTAGAAGAAGGGTGCCTAAATTATGGATGTTTTTATCACAAAGAAAATGCGAAACGTAGTCTTCCCTAACATGATACACAATTGAATAATAGAGTCTTAACCAAAATAAGTTGAGGGCTGGAACGAAGGATCTAGTTGCAACAAACAATAAGTAGAAGTGAATTTAATTGGTACATTGTTAACAAGTTTTGAAGAAAGACCAATAAATAGTTGATTATAAATCTTTAACCACATTTGAATAAAGGAAAAACGGTATACACTAAGACCATTATAATAGATCAAGGAGTCTTCCAAGAATTCCATTGTCGGATCAAGTTTCCATGAATTTACCAACTACTGTACCATAAATTTGTTACAATATTTACCAATATCTAAATCCGCATACAAATTATTTATACTAATTTATGAATGTTAAATTTAAAACGTGTACCGTAACCAAAGGCGCAGAATCAGAATGGTTGTCCCGCACTTGCACTCCATCCAACACCTTCTTGCCAACTGATGAAACCTCACCCGTACCTCCCAGCCAACGCTAGGGGTACTCTTCTTCCCCTTGAGCCCCTCGAGACACAAAGGGGCCATGGGCACAATACCAGATAATTCTAACTCGCAACTCACCTCGCAAGGTCGAGCTACCACTCATTACCCTAGCTAGATATCCCAACTCCCATAAGAAAAATTCAATCAAGATAAAATTTCGACAGCGTCACCTTACGCAAACTAGACATGATCCATACTCCTCCTTCGCCATCCTTTTTATAGATTTTTCAAGTGATTAGTTTCCCAAACCCTCATTAGATTCATTTTTCATTTATTTAATTAGGAAAAACCTCCCATGTACACATGTCGCCCGATCCCCTATTTGCACCAGAAAATAAATTTATTAATTAATTATTTTTTCCTATTTCCCTCACCCACCTAAAAGCGTTCCTAAAAGTGCTCCTCGGTGTCCCATTATTCCCTTACAATTTTTAAATGAATTACGCCTTACTTAAATCCTAGTTGAGTTCATAAATAGAAAATTCCAAAGGCTAGATTCCTTATTAAGTTAAACATTCCCCTTTTTCTTTAAGTTTCTCATTTTCTTTAAGTTTCACTTTTTCTTCAAGTTTTCCCCTTTTTAACTAAGTTCAAAATTAGCAAGTTTATACAAACAACAATTTACCCCTTTTAATAATTAAACCTTCATCAAAATTTTTACTTTAATTAATAAATCTTGAATTTTCTTTACCCCCTTCTTGTTATATGTCTAATTAGTTTTTTTTGTTCAGAGGGTCTACTTAGACCTAGGTTTTAAATTCACTAGTCTTGGTGATAGTTCTTAAGGGAAAATTTGTTATTAAAATTTACTGATCACTTCATTCATTTTAAGGTCGATCGAGTTCTAAGGAGGCATATTTTTCTAGTCACTAGGGTTATTAACTTACCATATTTAAAATCATGACGTTCCCTTCAGGACACACTACGTGGTCCCCTTCAGGACACACTACGTGGTCCAAGGATGCCACTCTCCTCTTTCCGTTTTATTCGCGTGATGTGGCCTTCAAGACGCACTATGTGCTCCAAGAGTTCCACTCACCTATTGAATGAATTTGGTAGAATTCAAACCCCTAGAGTCAATACTCCATCAGGTGATCTTGTGAGAGACTAAGGGCCTCTAAGGAATAAATACCCTACCTTATTAAGCACCCCTTAGAATCATCATGAGCGACTGTCACAGTCTTCCCTCACGACATCGTGGGTCTTCTCGGACTAGGTAATTGTTAAACTACAGTTCGCGCCATGGTGGGAGTGCTAATAGGTTATGGCAGAGCTGTTGCGACACCTTTCCCTCAATGTCTCTAGTTGTCGTGTGTGACCCCTTTACTCCAAATGTGAGTCTGGTCAGCAATCTTATCATCATCCTGCATCCATCAACGAAACATGTCAGTGATAACAATCAACATCATAATATCAAATCATATGTATAGATGTCACATCAACAACATTCAAACCCTAACAATCCACTCCTTGAATCGATCCAGAGTCCAAGGAGTTTAATCAATGCCTTGGCATCCTCTCACATCCAAAGTCCTGCACACTCAGGAGAACCCAGTCAATAACACCTATCGATGCAAATACAAAAAAAATAACATATCATCAAATCCACAATATCTCATAATAATAATCAAAACAACCAATATTATAATGACCCAGATCACTTGCACGCAAGTGTCCTCAAAGAATAAGTCCGCTCAGTGCGTGCAAGAGAGGGATGTTACAACATATGGGAGAGAAGGGTCTTCGACTACATGGTAAATGTATGGTTGAAGGTATGTATAGATTCTCTTTGGATTTTGATTTCTGTGAATATTGTGTATATGGGAAGTAGAATCGGGTAAGATTCCCCTATGGTGCAACGAGGGCAGAAGGAATTTTACAGCTATTTCACAGTGATGTGTTTGGATGTGTGTCGGTTGCATCATTGGGAAAATATGTGTACCATTTCTCATTTATAGATGACTTCTCAAGGAATAATTATATGTATTTTGTGAGGAATAAATATGAATACTTTGACATATTTAAAGAGTTTAAGGCTCTTGTTGAGAATCAAACAAAGAAAATAATTAAGGTGTTGAGAACAAATAATTATGGAGAGTTATGTGGGAATCAATTTGAAGAATCATGTAAGAAGTTTCGTATAGCAAGGTAGAAGACTGCTCCATATACACCTCAACATAATGGAGTTGTAGAAAGGATGAAGATGACGTTCATGGAAAAATCAAGGTGCATGCTCAATGGTGTCGGATTAGGGAAAGATTTACGAGCAAAGGCAATGGGTATTTCATGTTACCTTGTCAATAGATCACCCTCATTAGCGTTGGATGAAAAGACTCCACAAGCGGTATGGACTGGTAAGAAACGTTCTGTCACACATCTCAAGGTATTTAGCTGTGAGGCCTATGTTCATGTTCCAAATAAAAACAAGAGTAAGCTAGATAAGAATGCTGAAAAATGTATCTTTATTGGGTATAAATATGGTCTCAAAGGTTATAATATTTGAAACCCATAAAATAAGAAGGTTGTGTATAGACAATATGTGTGAAGGATGTTGTTAAATAGGAAGTCCTACAAAGTAAGGAAGAATCAGAGAAAAGAGAGTTTGATTTAAAGGATGATGAATCAGACTCTATAGAAGAAGAAGATCCTCATACTCTAGTATTGAGGATATTAGTTCGATAAAGAATGCTACCAGAGAGGTATACTCCATTTTATTTATGTTCAAATTTTTCTTTGTCTATTACTAATAATGATCCTAGAACTATCAGGGAGGGAGTGGATTTAGAGGATGGAAATCTCTAGAAAAAGGCCATGGATGAGAAAATGGCAGCCTTGGATAAGGATGAGGATTGGGATCTAGTGGAGTTGCTGACTAGAAGAAATACCATTGGCAACAAATGGGCATTTAAAAATAAGTTGAATGTAGAAGGAAAAGTGGAGAAATACAAAGCTCGACCAGTAGCAAATGGTTATTCCCAAGTTGAGGGAATTGATTTTGCTGAAATTTTTTCTCTTGTTGCCAAGTTAACTTCTATAAGATTTATGTTATTTGTTGTTGCTTCATTTGATTTTTAAATAGAACATATGGATGTGAAGACAACATTCCTACATGGGGATATGGAAGAAAAAATCTATATGAAGCAGGCATAAGGCTTTGTTGTGAAGGGAAGGAAGGAGTTGGCATGCAAGATGAAAAATTCCATGTATGGTTTAAAACAATCACCAAGGATGTGGTATCAAAAATTTGATAATTATATGCTGGGACTTCGCTTCACAAGAATCAAAGAGGGTCACTGTGTGTATTTTAAATTAATTGGTGATCATTTGATTTATTTGGTCTTGTATGTGTATGACATCTTGTTGATAGGAAACAACAAGGAGTTTATTCAGGATGTGAAAAATGAGTTGTCCTATAAATTTGACATGAAGGATCTCAGTGCTTCAAATTTCATTTTGGGCATGGAAATTAAAATAGATTGGAAAAAGTGGAAACACTGGTTAAATCAAAGAAAATATGTCAAGACAATATTGCAGAGGTTTAATATGTAGGAATGTAAACCAATCAAGGTCCTTATTCCTATTGGTGTAAAGTTATCTGCATATCAGTGTCCCAAGACACAGGAAGAGGGGGAGGACATGTCTCGTGTTCCATATGCGAGTGTAGTTGGCAGTTTCATGTATGCAATGGTCTGTACTAGATTGGACATTGCACATGCAGTGGGATTTTTGAGTAGGTATATGTCAAAACCAGGTAAGGAGCATTTGACAACAGTAAAAAGGGTTTTCAGGTATTTGTGTGGAACTTCTAGCTATGGATTGTGCTACCAAGGAAGACCAGGATTGGACAGAGTGTTGGACATACATGTCTTTGTGGATGAAAATTGGGATGGAGATCTGGATCGTAGGAGATCTACAAGAGGGTATGTGTTTAACTTGTTCGGAGGATAAATCAGTTGGATAAGAAAAAGGCAGGTTGTAGTGGTACTTTCAACTACAAAAATTGAATACATGATAGCCACTCATGTAAGTAAGGAATAAATATGGTTACAAAGATTGTGTTTAGGTTTTGGGTTGGTACAACAACTGCAAGGATAGATTGTGACAGTCAGAGTGAAATTTTTCTGGTGAAGAACTTGGCTTATCATTCAAAGACAAAGCATATTAGCATTCAATATCACTTTGTGAGAGACATGGTTGAAGAAAAGAAAGTGTTGTTGATGAAGGTGGACACTTTGACTAATGTTGTAGATTCATTAAAAAAATATGTCAGCACTGAGAATTTCTCTTGGTGTAGAAGATCAATGGGAATTGTTTCCTTGGATTGTTGACTATGTAACCCTGTAACCCCCTGTATGCAAAGAAAAAAATAAGTGTGAGAATGTTGGGTATGTGTTATATTATTTGCACAACTAGCTCTAGTGTCTGCTACATTGCATTCGGCATGAAATGGGGGCTATATCACCCTTGCATGGAGGTTTGGTGGTAGCACCCCCAAGAATTTTTTTTTCTCGGGAAACATGTCGCATTTTCCTCGTTTGTCATGTCGCCTCGATTTTCATGTCCATTGTTGGGAGGTTTTTAGGCACATGGTTTTTCTGATGGTTTTCTATTTCTGGTTAAGGAATTAGGGTTGTTGACTGATCCAAGTCATTGGGTTAGGGTTTTAAATGTCGTTGGCTCCTATATGTATATTGTATTGTAAACAATGTATTACTATGAATGAATATAGAATATGTTGGTTTTCCTGGTTTGGGTTTGTAGGGGAAAAATCTATGTGTAACGTGTGTATTTTTCATTGTATCTTTTCTGTTCTTTTATTAAAAAATTGTTTGCAATAAAATATTGTACAAGGTTAAAATCTACAATATATGGGGGTGGACTGAGTCTGTAGACATTATCACACACCTTCTCCAATACTTCAAGGGAACATACCATAAATCATTGATATTCTTATGGGTACCTTGTAGCCTTTATTTTTTCATATATAACCAAAATCTCTCTCCCACCTTGAATATTTTTTCAATTCTTGGCTAATCATGTCAAGTTGTGTACTTTTCCTATTAATTCCTTAATGTCTCTTGTACTTGCAAATATATTTATGTAAGATTTTCAAAAAAAAAATCTTCTTTCAATGCATCTCCAATGATGTCTTCCATCACTCCTCCTTTCTATCCACATACAACATCAAACGTTGATAGTGCAAAATACCCAAAACGAGTTTAAAAAGAGACTTACCAATAGAAGTGTGGATCACTTTGTTATAGATGTCTTGAATATAAGTCAAATTTTCATTCTCGATATTTCGATGGTTCTAGTTGTAGCCCCTCAAAATCTTAATCAATGTTTTCTTGACTAGTTTTGTCTATCCATTTGTTTATGGATGAAAAGTTGTATATATCTTCAACTTGGTGTCCATCTTCTCCCAAAGTGTAGTCCAAAATATGTTGATAAATATGGTATACCTATATAAGATGATGTTCATTAGTATCCTAAAGTGCCCCTAGACCTTTTAAAATAAAATATTTTCTATTTATTGTCATTTGATCCTCCTTTTGCAAGGCATAACAATTCATATTTGTTGAACCTACCAACTAACACAAATAGATAGTTATGTCCCTTCTTGGTTGATGGAAAACCACCCATAAAATCCATGGAGATGTAATGCCAAGGTTTAGTGGGTACATGTAAGGGATGGTATAAACCATTATTTCTATTACTAGGCTTATTGGTACAACAAAGTATTCATCCTCTAATAAATTAAGCTACATCTTCTTTGTTTTTGGGTCAATACACATACCTTTGTAAGTTTTAAACTATCTTCCCAACACCAAAATGTCCTACAACCTTATAGGAGCAATCCTCTCTGATAATATGTAGTATTTAACCTTTAGGAACACAAAGTTTGTATAGATTGTAGAGAAACCCATTCTGAAGATGATAGTGAAATTTCTTGTCACCTTCTTCTACACAAATTTGGCCCTATATCTAGAGAACCACCTCTATAGTATCATCTTCCATGTATGCCTCTTTGTATGCATCATGGGTAAAAGAATTGATGTTAATAAGAGTTCCCAAAGTTTTAATCATAGATGTGGGTGGCCTTGAAAGCATGTTTTCCAACTTATTCATGCTCCCCTTCTTATATGTGATGACTAGATGAAATTGCTACAAAAACCCCATCCACATGTAGTGTCTGATTTGTTGAATCTTACTGTAGGTGTATAAATATTATAGGGGCTAGTGATCAATGTGGATAATGGTTTCATTTCCCATTAGATAGTTCTTCCACTTTTTAATAGCTTGAACTAAAGCATAAAGTTCTTTATCATACAGAGGGTAGTTCAAGACTTCACCATGAAACATTTCACAATGATAGCATATTGTCTTACCTCCCTTCATCAAGACTGCTCACATAGAATATCCACTTGCATCTGTCTCCACTTCAAAATGCTTTTGAAAATTAGGAAATAAAAGAACTAGTGCTTTACTGATCTTCCATACTTGTTGATTCTTCCACCACTAGAAAATATTAACACTTCCTTTTATGGAATGAAGTGGCCTAGCTAAAACTAAAAAGTATGCTATGAACTTTCGTAACTACTACACTTCCCCAAAAAATATCCTAACTTCAGTGACATTAGTAGGCAATGGTGACTTGAGGATTTCCTCCATCTTTGCAGGATCTATCTTGAGTACCCATCCACCAATAACATACCTCAAATATGTGAATTATTTTTTAGAAAGCTCACATTTTTTAAGGTTATTCAAGAGCTAATGATTTTTTAGAGTCTCTAATACCTACATGACATATGAAATATTCTCTTCCGAAGGAAATTTTTAAGCCAATATATCATCTAAGTACACTATCACAAATGAATCTAGAAAAATATGCAATACACCATTCATCAAATGCATACATATAAGTAGTTCATTACATAAACCAAAAGGCATTACCATCTATTCATATAAACCTTTTTTGATATTGAAGGTGGTATTTCAAGTGTCTTCTTCTTTAAATCATACCTAGTGGTATCTCGATTTGTGGTCTAACTTGGTAAAGTACTTGGCATGTTGTAATTGAACTAACAAATCAATGATCCTAGGAAGAGGGCACCAATTATTTAGGGTGATTGCATTCAAAGCATTATAGTCGGTACACATTCACCAAGTCTCGTCCTTCTTTGGTACTATGATTATAGGTGGCCCATAAGGTGAGGTGTATGGTCAAATTACTCCTTTCTCCAAAAATTGTTGTAGCTATTACTTCACCTCATCTGCTTCTAGGGAGGAATGTCTATGTCGCCCAATATTTGACAATGGGGAGTCAACAAATGACTATATCTCATGCTCCAATTACCTCTTAGATGATAACCCTTTAGGATTCTGAAACACATCTCGGTATTCCCACATCAACTCCTTCAATTGATGTTTCTACTCTTTAGTACATCTATCCAAAGATTCCTTTACTTTTATTCATCCCCTGGCCAATTCTCTCTTAAGAAAAGTAATACAAAATTCCTATTAGAACTGGTCAATTTCTTGGCTTGGTTAGAACTTACCAAAGATATATTGCATTTACGTCCATGTGCATTGATGTTGAAAGACTTCCCATCCTTCATCTAGTGGTACCAATTTTATCTCCTCATGAAGATTGCATCCCTCATATACATGGAGGGGATTCCAAACACTACACCACACCATCAAGTGGTACGATATCTACCTCCACTTTATTAAGATATTTTTTCAGTTATATAGGAAATTTGGTCTTACACTATTTATTGACCTTGACCTTTACATATTTATTTACCCATACAAATATATATGGGTTAGGTTGATCATGAACTTCAAATACAAGCTTAATGACCAAAATCATCTTCTATGAGGTTAGCTTGTGAACCATAATCAAATAGATCATCCACTTTTATCTTCTTGACCTAGATCTTAATATGGAAGAGTTTATTTATCTTCTTCTATTCATTTTGATGAAGGCTATTAAGGTTCACCTCCTTCGACATTGTAGTGTAGACAATCTTTCCATCCACATCTGAGCTACTCTCTACCAGGTTGCTTGAATCAATGACTAGTAGGTTCTTCTTCTCGACATCCATCTTTCGGTTCTTTGTATTCATCTCTAAATGTAGATTCAAACACTTATCTTTGGTGTGTCCATCGATATTATAATGGTTGCAATGGTTTTTTTAGTGACTATTTTCTTCTTGTCCCTTCCTTTCTACTTATTCTTCCCCTCTTTGGAAGCATCTTGGCGGTGTTTCTATTTGTAACCACTTGGTTGTCCTTTCTTATTTCCTATACTCTGTAGGCATTATGATTACACATGATCCTCATCAATTTTCCTATATTTAAAGAGTATCACTTGCTTCCAAAAATAACTATGTAGACCCCACAAATACTTTAGGAGTATGTCTAGGTTCTTGGAAGATATATCCAACATAATCTCCATTCTTTTGAACTTAGTGGCATACTCTTCCACACTCTACCTTTACCTCTATCTAAAGTGATGCCAATGGATCCACTGGTTCTCCAATTACTCAGTAGAGTAAAAAAATGACTTGATGAGGTTTTAAATGCCTCCTACTTAGTTACTACTAGTTCACCTTCCAACCTAAGTGTCTTACTATGGCTTTCCCACTAGGTTAGACCATGGCCCTCTAGTTTCAATCGAGAAAATGAGTTATTTTTCTCTTCTTTTATGTTATGGACACAAAAATAAACTTCTAAAATTAGCAACCAATGATTCCACTTAATCGCATCAATATCACCTTGGTGGGATTTGATGTCCACTTTTGCTTCCATTTTAAACATATATTGTGAATAAGTGATGACACTAGTACTTGGTTTCTCTTTTTCTAGCTCTTTTATCAACTCATTTTTGGAGTCTTCATTATTTCCCTATTTTTTCATCTAATCCAACCTCTAAGTTAGAGCCACCAACCTCCCCAAAAGGTCCAAACTTGTAAGCTAGAGCCGCCGTGAGGAGGGCCATGTTGCAAGAGATATTTGCAACTTGTTCTTCCATCTTTAAAAATATGCCCTTTATCTCATCCCGAGGGTTCTTATGACTAGACTCATCTGCAATGGCTAGGGTTATTGGATCCCACGACTTCTCCCAAAAACAAGAAAGAAAATTGTTCTTATACCAATATGATCTATAAATTGTCATGCATATTCTATTGGAATAGTTCATAGCTATATATCTTACAATATTTTGAAATATTTTTTTATGGAATTTATTATCTTGGATCTCATAGTTGATATTATTAAGGTAGTGCTAAAAAATTATGGAAATAACTGAAATCTAAATGAAATAAACAAACAAATGAACACACCAACCACACAAATGAACACAATATGCTTCCATAATTTTACCATGATTTTATTTAGAATGTCGATTTTATTTATTTGAATCTTTTGAAGTAAATAATCGAAGATAAACAGAGACTTCCACTCCACTCAATTTCTCCACCCGTACATGGTTGCAGCTTTCCAAGTGGATGTGGATGGTTCAAATTTCCATGTACCTTCACCATGTCGGGGCATCGAGCATTATAATTATATACAAAGAGTAGCAGAAGAGATCGAGAAGAGGCGGTGGATTGAATTGCTTTTAAAATGAGCAAAAATGATGGGCAGTGCAACAACGAGCCGTTGGGATTCCTTTGGGGTATTCCGTTGACAATCATGGCTTCTCTGATAAGCTTGGTGGGCATGGTCGTCTGGATACTTGGGTTCGTAGTTGTATTTTCTCATCGTCTCTTTTTATATGATGCCTGCAGCTTTAAAAAATTAGGCCTATCTTTTCTTGGGTGAAGAATCAGTGCTATATTTTCTGATGGGTGTGTTGCGTTTTGCTATGTTACAGGATGCTGCTTACATTGATATGCCCGGGCCTTATGCGTGACACAATTTTGGTAGAGGTTGCAGCGGAGCTTGTCAGAGCTCCTCTTTACACAACGCAATGTTTCACCGGTTCCAAGTGGCTCCCTGCCAAGAACGATGGGTTCTCAGGAGATCTTCCCTGTTATTCCCACTATGCTCTGTGAGATAGCTGAGATATTGAACTTACTGTAAATTACTTTTTTTGAAATGTTCTGCTTCCTGAATGTACATTGCTTTATTTGAAATTTTCCAAATATTGCTTTGTATATATATTATAAATAATTTGGAAAATTTTATAAAAGTTGTATATATATTTCTCATATTTCTCACGCCATTGATTCATAAACAATTGAAATATGATGCTATGAAATTTCAGCAGAGTATGCTGTTTTTAGGCATTTATGATTGTGCATGAAATATTGATTCTATTCTAGTCTCCATTAGGTCTTTGGATTTAAGATGAAAATAATGCTATTTGGGGAGGGAGCTTACATATATGTGGACGCCGATCTGAGCATTTTGCTGGTTGTTTTGTTTGCAAGTTTCAAGGATCTGTGTTGATGTTCTGTATTTCCAATTACAATTTGGTGCAACTGTTATTAGTACTACCAGTATTTCTTAGTTTATGTTTTGGTTACTTAACATGGTTACATGTTAAACTGGTCATGCTGGACCTAAGAGCCTTCCTCCAGTTCTATTTGCAGCAATATCCTGAAGAACACAAATGATCAACAGATATCCATTACAGATTAGGATTACGTTAAGGGTTTATTCATTTCCATTACCTTAATATGTACAATAAACAATATCTCATCTCTGACAAGCTCCGTTTCAGGCTTATTCTCTCTTTCAGTATTGACCTTTGCTCATCTCCCACAAGTCACTGTGCAGTATCTTAGCTATCACCCGAACCTCTTATGGAATCCAATTCCGTTTCAAAGACTCTTACGTTCAAGCGAACTCCGCTTGTTTTGTCCTTTGTTTTTCTTTTTTTCTTTGTCTTTGACGACCAATTTATGTTTTTTTTGTCCTTTTTCCCCGACCAATTTATGGGTTTTAAAATTTTCCTTGTCCTCCGATTTTCGAATTTTTGGAGTGTAATAAGTTTGCCCTAGGCTAAAGATTAAAGGTTCTAAAAAATAGGATTTTTTTGGCATATTTGTTATACATATATGACAATATAGAAGAGTATTTTGAATATACGAAAAAAACAAGTTAACGAAAAAACCACGAAGTTAACCAGAGTGGCGAAAAATTAGATAAAAGGAAAAGGTTAAAGAAGTTAGGAAGCCTAAAGGTCATTAGAAGGGTAGTTGAGTTTGTTCATGGATGAAAAAAAAATGTAAAACATTAAATTGATTTTTAAAAGATGAGAAAAAAATAAATAAATGAAGGAGAAAATACAAGCGAAGTTAGTGGATTTTTCAAAATTTATTGGTGGATTTTTCAAAATTTATTGACTTTGGCTAGCTGTTATAAGAAATGACTTTTTAAATAAAGTAATTTTAAGAAATTAAAGGTTTTTTATATTATTATTTATTTATTAATGATTTTGAATCTATTTTAATTATAAATTTATAAATCAAATCTTTTAAGAGAATGATCATTTTGATTGGTAAAGCTCTTAACTTGAAATAAACATAAACAAATAAAGTCATGATGATTTTGAATCTATTTTAATTATAAATTTATAAATCAAATCTTTTAAGAGAATGATCATTTTGATTGGTAAAGCTCTTAACTTGAAATAAACATAAACAAATAAAGTCATGATTTATCTTGAAATTATTTTGGATCTATTTTAATTATAAATTTATCAAATCAAATCTCTTAAGAGAATAACTATTAACTTGAAATAAATAAATAAAATCATAATTTATCTTGAAAGTATTTTGGATCTATTTTAACTATAAATTTATCACATCAATTTTTTTTTAAAAATTACTATCTTGAAACTATTTTGAAACTATTTTAATTATAAATTTATCAAATCAAATCTTTTAAGAGAATGATCCTTTTTCATTGATGAAACTCTTGAACTTGAAATAAATAAATTAATTAAGAGCTATCTTGAATTTGAAATAAGTAAAGTCATGAAGCTCGTGAAGCTTTTGACTTATAAATTTTATATAAATGTTTAGTATTTAAATCTGAGGTTTTGATTTACAAATTTTATATAAATGTTAAGAGAGTGATCTTCTTGATTGGTGAAGCTCTTGAATTTGAAATTAAAATAAATAAAGTCACGAAGTTCATGAAGATTTTGATTTATAAATTTTATATGAATGTAAAAAAATGATCCTTTTGATCAGTGAAGCTCTTGACTTTGAAATAAATAAAATCATGAAGCTCATGAAGTTTTGATTTATAAATTTTATATAAATGTTTAGTATTTAAATTTTACTTTTTGTTTTATAAATTTTATATAAATCATAAGTTCATATAAAAAAATTTGATTTATAATTTTATATAAGTTGTTTTAATTTTTGATTTATAAATTTTATATAAATGTTTAGTATTTAAATTTTACTTTTTGTTTTATAAATTTTATATAAATCATAAGTTCATAAAGATTTTGATTTATAAATTTTATATAAATATTTAGTATTTAATTAATTTAAAGTTTTCCATTTTATTATCTATCTATCTATTATTTTGAATCTAATTTAATTATAAATTTATCAAATCAAATCTTTTATAATGTAAAATATGAGGAAAATTTTGGATCTCTAGGGATTTGATCCTTCTATGTACTTGAAATTATGAGTGACAAGTCTAAACTTTAGATGATCATCATTATGTATGTTCTCATGATTTAAACCTATGGAATCCTTTGAAATTTAAGTACTATAAAGAATGTTGCTTCAAAAGTTACATGGGAAATAAGGTGAACATTAACTAAAAAAAAACAATGTTCAAGGATGAAGAAGGTAAATGGTATGAATGTAATAGGATGCATAAAATTAATGACAAATAGATTACATAGTTATCTTAGTGATACCATTTATAGTGATTATATGGTCTTACTGTCACTATTTTTCATCAGAGAAATTCATGCTAATGGGATATTATCAGTGTGGAAGTGGATATCCTATTGTATTGCACCTATCCACCTCTACCTTCAATCAAATTTCTTTCAAAATCACATCTAATGGGGCCCCACTAAGGTGTACCAATTGGTCAATAAGCCATCTTATTATAGAACCATGGACTAATGTTGGTGCGATCTTGTGTGAAGATTTTATAGATATGAATATTATAATGAAGACCATTTAAATTCTCCTTTAATGTAACATCCCTCTCTTGCCCACACCTAATTTGACTTATTCTTTGAGGACACTTGCATGAAAGTGATTTGATTCATTATATGATTGATTGTTTCTCTTATGGATTATGATGATGTTGTGGATATGATGATACATTATTTGATTATATATGTCTCGACATGTGCTATTGATTGGTTTCTCCTGAGTGTGTAGGACTCTAGACAGATTGAGGATGTCGATGGCATCGATGGACCTCCTTGGACTCAAGATCGAGTCAGGGAGTGGATTGTTTGTAGTTTGAGTATTTTGTTATTGCATATGTGATCTATGAATCGTATATTATGATGTTGTTTATGGATCATTGCTATGTTTCATTGATGGATGCATGATGACGATAGCTTGCTAATAAGACTCACATTTGGAGTAAAGGAGTTATGCAAGACAACCAAAGATATTGAGCGAGAGGTGTGGCAACAACCCTGCCATGACCTACTAACACTCCCATCGTGGCTCGACCTATAGGTTAATGATTACCTAGTTCGAGAGATCCATGATGTCATGAGGGAAGACTGTGACAGTCGCTCACAATGATTCTAAGGGGCGCGAAATAAGGTAGGGTCCTTATTCCTTAGAGGCCCTTAGTCTCCCACAAGGTCACCTAATGGAGTATTGACTCCAAGGGTTTGATGTCTACCAAAATCATTCAAAAGGAGAGTGGCATGCTTGGAGCACGTAGTGCGTCTTGAATGGAACATCGCATAAGTGAAACATGAATACAGATGAGTGGCACCCTTGGAGCACATAGTGTGTCTTGAATGGAACGTCATGGTTTTAACACTAGCGAGTCAATGAACATAGGTACCTAGAAAATAATATCTCATTTTGACCTGGTCAACCTTAAAATAAATGTTACATGAGTAAAGTTTAAAAATCATAAAATTTCCCTTTAAAAAAATGTTAAGACTAGTGAAATTAAAGCCTAAGTCTAAAAAGGGTATGAATTCTAAAAAATTAAATAATCCATTAATAAATGGGGGATAGAGAAAAAACAAATTTAGAATTTAAAGGAGAATTAAATTATCCAAAAAAAGTAATTGTTTTCTATGTGAAAAACTTGTTAATTCCAAACTTAGACAAAAAGGGGAAATTAAATGAAAAAGGAATGTGGAACATAGAAGGGAATCTAGCTAGAGAAGTTTCCAATTTTGTACTCAACTAATCTTTAAGAAAGACATCATTCATTAAGGGAATGTGAGGGAATAAAGGGACATCGAGGAACGTTTTTAGGAATGCTTTTAGGTGGGTGAGGGAAATTGGCAATTTAAATTAATTAATTAATTAAAGGAATTTCTAGTGCAACTAAGGGATCGGGTGACAAGTGTATGGGGGGGAATTTTCCTAAGAATAAATTTAATAAAAACAATCAAATGTGCTTTTGGAAACATGTCACTAAGAAAAAACTATAAATGAAATGAAGGAGGAGGAGAATGGATCACGACTGATATGCATAAGGTTACGTTGCCGAAAATTTTCTTGACAGTTTTTTCTTGTGGGAGTTCAGTTACCCAACTCAAATAGAGAGTGGTAGCTCGACCTTGCGAGGTCAGTTGGGAGCTAGACCTTATCTGGTTTTCTGTGTGTGGCCCCTTTATGGCTCAGAGGCTCAGGGGGAAGAAAAATACCCCTAGAATTGGCTAGGAGGTACTGGTGAGGTCTCAGTGGTTAGCAGGAAGGAGCCGGATGGAGCACCAATGTGGGATAACAACAAAGGATTCTTCTCCTTTGCTTACGGTACACATGTGTAAATTTTGCATTGATAAATGGCTAGAAATTTTGGTATATGGATTTCGTTAATGATGAATGTTGTAATGAATTTTTGGAACAATAGTTGTTATTTCAATTGAAATTGGATCTGATAATGAAATTCCTGGAAGACTCTGTGAACTGTCATAATAGTTTAATGTATGTAGTTTTCTTCTTTCTTCAGAATGTGGTATAAAAAGAATCAACCGTGTTGGGAAACTCATCAAGGCCTATCAACTTTTACAACGAATTTGGTATATGTTGAGAGTAGTGGCTTCACGGATTGACATCGTGGTTTTAGTGTTGATTTCGATCTAATTCTTAATTAAACATTTTATGCAAAATACTGCTCTTTGGATAGCAGTCTAAGTAGTAATTTTTTAATAAAGGACTTCGATTAACTCAGGGAGAAATGCACAGGGCTCCAAAAGTCATGTTTACATTCTGCAGAGTTGGTTCAAATTTTGTATTATGTTCACTTTTCAATAAGCATATCTCTTACTCAAATGCCTTAATAATTTTTAATCCTGTATATATAGACATTTATAGTTGAGAACTTATCCAACACTACAGACTATGTATGATTGCTTTTCTCAAGATGGAGGATTCTCCCATTGCAGAATTCGTCCTTGGAGTCTGTTGTCCGAGTTCTTTTTTTTTCAAAAATTTATGTGATGGCTTAAATGAAGATCGTGACCCCTCTTGAATTTATGTTAATGTATGGATCATTTTGAATCAGAAGGCAATTGAGTTGCTTGCAAAAACCCTATTTGTAATGACCCCAAGGCCGAGCCCTGTTGTAAATCATGTTTATGAAGTATAAATCTTGCATTATGAATTATAATTATGTTTTATAGGCTGGTGAGCCAAGTCATATAAGCTAGTGGGATTATGTGTTATTAGGCCAGGGAGCCTAACTGTTGAAGGCCAGGAGCCTGATTTGTTTTGTACATGTAATTATGCATAGTATTAATACAAAACATCTCTGCGTGTGGACCGACAATGATGAATGAGTGATGGGGGACTAAGCATCCACAAAGCCAGGGTAAGGGAGAGGGGGATGAGAGGTTGGAAGAGGGGCTAAGCTGAGGGGGCTTAAACCCTTGAGAATAATATTAAATTATTACTATTCCAATGTTGTGTAAATGTGATGTTTTATCCTAAGTTCTTTGGAAGGACGAGTGACTTCCAAATGGGAAGGAACGAGCTTCATGGGTGACAAGTGTCAACCCAAGCGCATGCAGTTAAAACTGTTGAGTTGATCCATGATGGGGGTTCCTCCTCCATTCTACTGTCGACTATTTGAATTGGGAATCCGGTATGACCTCCGCAAGAATACCCTCACACAACTCTGAAAACCAAAAAAAAGGCTTGTGTTGATTTCTGGAGGAGTTGGTACACCCTCTGTCAAAACCGTCGAGTCTGTGTTCGACCTTCGCATGGATTTCTTATCATGCATCCTTGAAACCAAGAACCGTGAGTCTGTTCTGTATGGATGGTTGGGAAAACTGAATGTCCCATAATTGTTGATCCTGGTTGGGTTGAAGCATCTGTCTGTCATCTCTTTTGGAAACCCTTGTTTGTTGTCCCAGTTGACTATGGCGGTCACGCAGTTCTTGGCTGGGTGTGGTTTGTTGTTGTTGTATGTTCATTGTTGAGCCTTGTTGTTTTTCTTCTTTGTATGGGAACGAGATTAAGGAAACCGATTGTAAGACCTGTGTGTAACCTCTCTCCAGGTGAGGGAGGTGATTGTTGTTGAAGAGGCAGGTTTTACCAAGCCTGTGAGCGACTCTATCCAGGTGAGAGAGTGTGCGGAGGAAGGAGAGAGCTCCTGGAAGGAACCCTTTAGCTGCCACAGAGCTCAGATATTTCCGGTCTGGTCTGTTGTTGAAGCCCAAGGCAAGGGAGGTTAGCATCTGAATGACTGTCTAGGTGACAGAGAAGGTTTATACTCCCGGGGTGGGACAATCATGTGGGGAAGGAGATTTCATGGACAATGGGCTTAAGTGCTTCCTGGGGGAGAATCCTCCTTCTTTTATGTGTATTCTTCCTGTAAACCTTACCTAGCCTAGGATTCCTTACCCAATGGAGCTTAGTCTCAGCTCAGGGGTGACCTACTGCTGAGAGTGATGAGCAACATGGTCTAAGGCTGGGAGGTTCGTGGAAGGTCTACACGTAGTTGGTGGTCCGTGACAGTTTCAAAGATAAGTGTCACTATGTTTTGTAATTATGTAATTAATTAAATTGCATACCTGTGATTCTTGCAATGCTATCACATATTTCGTTGTGCATATGAATTATTGTTATTTCCATTAATTCTGAAATGCTAGCAGTAATTCTGTGTTTAACTGTAATTAAGAGTTTTAAGTTCATTAGAATGTATAATGTGTTCCAAAAGTGTTTTTCCATGTAGTAGCGTTGGCCCAACCGTGGGGTTGATGGTCGGGGGCGTTACACTATTAATGTTTCAGGTAGAACATACATGCATATAGCTTGATGGCCCTTGCTTTAGTCAAGACAATCTAGTTTCTGTTGTGACATAATAGCACTCAGGGTTTTGTTGAGAGTTATTGATTGGAGAACTGGTTTTGTGGGTATATCTGACCCGATTGGGAGGTCTGTGAATGACAGTCGGGCTCATTAAGAGCTCTCCATTTTCCATTCCAGAGAATATTATGGGCGCACATCAGAGCGCCCCTCCTTGTCTCCTTCCATCGGTTGCTAGGGCTCACGTCGATGCGCCCCTCCCTTGCCTTCTGTAATGCCCATATCCTTCTAAGCATTAATTTAATTTCATAAACAATTCATTTTCTAAACGGAGATAACGATTTCACAACATATATTTATGTTCTCAACAACAATTTCGGTAATTTAGATTTATCATAGGGTAATAACTTTCTGGTAAAATGAGATAAATGCATAACTTGACCAATACCTGATACTAATGCTAATTTCTGCTGCTTTGCTGCCTCTGCTCCTGCTGATACACAGATTAATCCTGCCACAAACAAGCAAATAACTACCCAAAACTATTGTCCTCCCTGCCAACTAGGAAAACTACCTAGCTCCAGGATATCTACGGATATCCTGGCCCTCCGTGCCCAAAACCTTCATCAACTCGGTGCCTCCCTAGATCAAGCCACAGTTCAGAACACTATGTTCCTTGCTTACAGCAAGCCAACAGTCCACAAATACCACAGGCTCACAACCAATACAGTAGTGTACAGAAAGTTGCTACTCACAGTAGATACCGTGGTGCAGAACTCTCTGCTCACCACAAAATACAACAGTTCATCACAAGACACAGAGTCCAGAGGCCCTCTTCTCACCCATCACAATAGATCACAGCCAATTATCACAGTGTGCAGAATCTCTCTGCTTCCAGCAAATACCGTGGTCCTGAGCTCACAGCCCCGCAGCATCCATCCCCGCCGAATGGCCTGCACATCCCCCTCTTCCCGTCCCTTATCCCTCCCTGCCGCCTCACACAGTAATTCTACCACCAACCCCCTCCACGCGTCCTTCGACCTGCGTCCCCCAATAAATTTCATTGCCTCGGGATTTATGGGCTTTCGCACCCTGCATACGCAACCCTGTGCATATGTAACTCTGTTCTTATCTCCATTCTTACTGACTGTCTTTTAAATTGTTTTATCTGATCATTGAATGCAGTCTGCAATCAATGTTATTTTATTAACTGTATTTCTACCTTAATTAAAACGTGCTTAATAATCTTTAATCATTTATCAGTTTAGGGGCATTACATACACCTACCCTTCAAGAAACTTCGTCCCGAAGTTAGGGTATCAGATGGTACAAGGAAAAGAGCATGGTTCACACATACTAGTGTACATGTACGAGGAATGCA
>ML807459.1:92934-106258 GCA_009831015.1 Picea engelmannii | reverse complement strand
TTTAATTTCATAAACAATTCATTTTCTAAACGGAGATAACGATTTCACAACATATATTTATGTTCTCAACAACAATTTCGGTAATTTAGATTTATCACAGGGTAATAACTTTCTGGTAAAATGAGATAAATGCATAACTTGACCAATACCTTATATTGATGCTAATTTCTACTGCTTTGCTGCCTCTGCTCCTGCTGATACACAGATTAATCCTACCACAAACAAGCAAATAACTGCCCAAAACTACTGTCCTCCCTGCCAACTAGGAAAACTACCTAGCTCCAGGATATCTACGGATATCCTGGCCCTCCGTGCCCAAAACCTTCAGCAATTCGGTGCCTCCCTAGATCAAGCCACAGTTCAGAACACTCTGTTCCTTGCTTACAGCAAGCCAACAGTCCACAAATACCACAGGCTCATAGCCAATACAGTAGTGTACAAAAAGTTGCTACTCACAGTAGATACTGTGGTGCAGAACTCTCTGGTCACCACAGAATACAACAGTTCATCAAAAGACACAGAGTCCAGAGGCCCTCTGCTCACCCATCACAATAGATCACAGCCAATTATCACAATGCGCAGAATCTCTCTGCTTATGGCAAATACCGTGGTCCTGAGCTCACAGCCCCGCAGCATCCATCCCCGCCGAATGGCTTGCACATCCCCCTCTTCCCGTCCCTTATCCCTCCCTGCCGCCTCACGCAGTAACTCTACCACCAACCCCCTCCACGCGTCCTCCGACCTGCGTCCCCCAATAAATTTCATTGCCTCGAGATTTATGGGCTCCCGCACCCTTCATACGCAACCCTGTGCATACGTAACTCTATTCTTATCTCCATTCTTACTGACTGTCTTTTAAATTGGTTTATCTGATCATTGAATGCAGTCTGCAATCAATGTTATTTTATTAACTGTATTTCTTCCTTAATTAAAACGTGCTTAATAATCTTTAATCATTTATCAGTTTAGGGGCATTACACCTTCTCCTCTGCACGATACACCTCAAAACTATCCCAGCCATTGGAAGTCTTCTTCCCCTCACCTGGAAATCATCCAATGTTATCAACATGATTCCCTGGTAGTCATTGGCACTTAATTTTGTATCCTTCACTGTGTAAGGAGGGATAATCGTGCCCAACCCAGATTCATTGTGTATGACATGAATATTTGCGCCCAAACTCAGACCTCACTCCTAGAATTTAATCCCGAATTTATCTCAGTGCACGTCATAAAATTTACGCTCAGATTCAGAGCTTCCTCCTGGCGGGTTTACTTGCATTTGAACTAATGTTTCTCTGCTTTTAATTTAATTCATACTCTGCATGTTACCCAGCACTTGACAATGATATTTTCTTCCTTTTAATACTGTCAGTAGCAACCCCTGCCATTCGATTGGTCTCCCATCCTGCCATATCTTTTGGACCAACTCGGTTCCTTCTTTCTTCTTCCAGGCTGTTTCTTCTCCTACCTGATAACAACAATTGGGTTCCTCTTGTTAGCACATAAAGTTGTCATGGGTCATATGTAGTTATTTCTAAAAACTAGGCCAGCTCTGTCGAGTCTCTCTCTTTTCTGTATACCCTCCTTTAAGTTTTTCCTATTTTGGTTGATAAACGCAGGCCGGTCAATTATGTTGTATGCACATGGAAGAACTATGAGCAAAATGCAGCATTCAGAGAAGTCCATTTTGGGCTTGAAATACAAGCAAATGGGAGGTTCAATTTTCAATGGTGGAGATCCCATGTGCAGTTCAGATTAGCGACTCATGTGCATTCGGAGTTTCAAAGTCGTGCAAGGATTAATGACTCGATAGAAGCCCCGAAGTGCCAAAGTACTGAATTGATGAGAGGTCATCATGTCAACCAAGAGAAAGTCACTTCGAGAGATTTCCATCCAAGCATATCGAGGTTTTGAAGTGTCGAAGTGTTAAAGTATTGATGTAGCGAGAGTCTGCCACGTCAACCGGGAGAAAGTCACTTTGGGAGATTTCCATCCAAACATCCCGAAGTCCCAAAGTGCCGAAGTCTTGAAGTCCTAAAGTGACGTTAGGATGACACGTTGCTTCATGCCCTACCACACCACGGGTGTTTTTCAATTCAACACATGGGGCTCATCCATCAGTAGCTGTGACAACACCATGACGTCATGCCACCATTTCATATTCAGGAGATCGTCCTCTGAGAGATATTATTGCTCAGCATTCAAAGCTCTGAAGCGCCAAAATTGGCTCCATCTCTAAACATAGTTAAAAGGATTATGGAGTTGGTGGATGGAAAATTTTTAGCAGAGACGACGAAAGTAGGGCATTCCCAAATCACGAATTGCGACAATATCGACGACCATGCTTCATTGTGGGGATGAAACATGCTCGAATGCTAAAATTATTGAGTAGTCCCACAATCAAAACCATGGTATAGAAAAGGAGGTATGTGGCAGTTGGTGGTGGATTGCGGGGGTCGAAGTGGTGTGGATCCATACCGCCCTTTCCCACTTCCACAATCACGTGCTTATATAGGGTCCAATCTGAGAGCAACACATGGCAATGTAAATTGGGCATTAATCCAAATCATCAAAGGAGTGTCACATGGAGATAGATAATTGTCATCCTGAATCGGTTAATGAAAGAAGGACTAGTGGTTGAACAATTGAATACCCCGTAAATGGATGAATGGAGGGTTTGGTCGAGGAGACAAAGAACTGTCAGCCCGAAGTACCATAGAGGGAAGTTTTCCTACAAGCACATGCTGACCAAAGTTTCCTTCTGACAGAAGGAACAAGATAGACAAGAGAAGACACACGGCACTAGAGAAGAGGTGCCCGAGCAACAATATATGTCATTCATTTTTGGTTTCCAACAGGCTCCTTGATTTTATCATTTTGTTAGATCTGTTGGTATAGATGTTAGACTTGTATATTTTTGTGGAGAATCCTAGGATAAAAAGGCCAGCTCGCACTCCTAGTTGTTGTCTTCTGTTTTGATTATAAATACATCTGATGAATGATATAATAGGGAGGGGGGGGGGGTTTCCCAAGACCCCAGGAAGTTTTGAAAAATGTTTATGACTGTATATTTTAGTTTGTAAGTCGGAGGGGCATGTAGTTGTAAATTGTATTGTTATTGAAGACTCGTATGAGTTGTTTCATCAGATTTTTCTTCTATGTTCTCTATTCTATTATTCATCTTGTCTGAATGTAATTGTTGATTTTAAAGATTAAAATTTTCCTTTGATTGATATATTCTTGATGCAGTAGAGAATATGTTGTAATATTTCCTATTTATCATTGTTTAATGTTCAGACACATCTAAATTCTCTTCGCAGAGAGGATCTTTGCTTAAAAAATATTCATCTTTATGTTATTCTCCTATTTCTTCTCTTCATCATTATACAAATCCTTTATCTAATAGGGAGCTGAAATGCCTTCACTGAGCTGACTGTTTATGAATCCATACCCCAATGTTCCATCATTGATCTGTAGTGATATCTATCGTCTTTTCCTTTCCTTAAAGTCTTGTTGATTCACCTACTCAAACCATTTTAATAAATTTACATTTTGATGGGTATTGGGCTTATCCTCTGGCAATTTGAGGGTGACTCTCGGTGCTAACATTAATGGTGTCACTACCTGGGAATGAAGTGTGAAGCTAGCTTCCCTGAGAGAACGAAATAGATTAAGATCTTGATGGTAGACAAGAGAGGGACACCGAAATTGACTGTAATTATCTACCTGGCGAATCCATAATCAAAGACTCCACTGGGGAGGCTCTTGTTGACAAACGATGACCATACAAAAGGGGATGACCAGGTACCATCTTACGAGATTTCTCCAGGAACTCTTGTTTTTCTTTAGCAACTCATTTATCTCTTTCCCTTTTCATATCAAGAGGATTATCCTCTTTTTTGTTTATTCGGATGATCATCAACCTTCATTTATATATCCATCATTGGAAGAAGAAGACCTTCCTTCTACCTGGGTTGTAGATGTTGATATTGTATCTTCACCTCAACCTATTCCTAAGGATGAGCTTTGTATTGAAATTCCTCTTGAATTTGATCACCCTTGTAACCTTGAGGACGTTGAAACTGATTCAAAGCCTTCTCTTATCTCGTCACCTTTTGTTGTTACTATTGAACCTTCCCATCATCTTGTTAAACCTCATATCCAGCCCACTAGTTTTCAAACTAGAATCCGAGACAATATGTTTAAACCTTTAAGGATGCCATATCACCTTCATCCTTATCCTCTTTATTTCTTTGAGTACCTTTAAGAGAAGATCATTTTACAATTGAGAAGCATTTGGAGGCCTTTCAGAAATTTATTGATCAGTTTGAGATAGTACATGATGATGTTATTATGAGGTTGTTCTCCAAATCTTTGTTCAGAGATGTTGTTGGATTGAGTTGTGCAATGCCTTTTTAAATTGTTGGGGTGGGAACAAGTCTCTTGATTAGTACTTGGATGATTTTTATGCTTTGAGGAGAGGGGAAGAGGAATCCTTGGTTGTCTTCAATAGGAGGTTTTACAATTTTTATCATAACATTCCAGTAGAAATCCGATCTTTCGAGACTACTTCCATGGTATACTATGTTATGGCTCAGCATTAAGATCTTTTCCTTCTCTTTAGAGAAAGGAAATATTCATCCTTAAAACGCTTATTTTAGGACGTTGAAAAAGTCGAGGAGAACATCCATGCTAGCAAAAAGATTTGAGATCGAGTATATTTTGAAAATATCCATGCACGTGATGAACAATAAGAGGACTATCAGTATATTTCAAATTTGAAGCAAAATGACAGTGAGTATGAATCAGATATGGAACAACAACAAGGTTGTAAGTATACATTACATTTGGGGCCAGATTCTTCAGTATGTTCATATTTTCCTTTAGACATGGATGCATGTTATGTTTATGATCGATTTCTAGAATATTTTGAGCATGAGGTAACAGATGATTATATAGATAATCATATGTTCCTAGTTGAACATTATCAATATGATTTAAATTATGTTTTGCAAATATCTCATAATCATTATTTTAATGAATAAGTTGTCTCTCCTGATGACCAAGATCTGCATATGCAAAAGCAAGAAGGTTATAATTTTTCAAGCAAAGAGGCATTCATGGATGAGAAACTTTTTCCAAAGGATCAACAGGTTTCTAATCTTGGTTTCAAAGATTCATTTGCAACGTTGTTTGAGTCAAGTTTTTCATATTTTTTTAAAATTTTATATTTCATTTCACCAGCATTCATAGGTGAGTATGGTCTTCTTAAGAATTCTCTATCACTGTTAGTATATTTCCATTTTTATCTATTGATCAATGACAAAGAAAAGATCATCGCGGACTTAAAATTACTTGAATGGCTACTGTGGAAATATGCTTTTACCTAGCCAAATTGCATACCTGGTTAGAGGTAGGGTACTGTAGGAAATAAGCTCGCTTCTCGAGCATTTTATTTCCTTCAAGTTGGTAGCAAGTAATAAGCTCACTTCACAAGCCTTGCTTTCCTTAGTTTATAGTGGGTCTTTTAGTGTTCTTGAATAAGTGGCAATTGTTAGCAGTGTTTGGAGGTTGGTTACACAGATAACTCCATATCCCTAGGATAAGACATTGAAGCTTCTTGTTATTGGCAGCTCATAGGGATCATGCCATCCCTTGTGGAGCCAAATGTTAGCACATAAAGTTGTCATGGATCCTATAAGTTTTTCCACTTTTGGTTGATAAATTTAGTTCGATCAAGTATGTTGTATGCGCAGGGAAGAACTATGAGGAAAATGCAGCATTCAAAGAAGTTCATTTTGGGCTTGAAATACAAGAAAATGAGTGGGCTCAATTTTCAATGGTGGAGATCCCATGTGCAGTTCAGATTAGCAACTCACATGCATTCAGAGTTTCAAATTCGCGCAAGGATTAACGAATAGATAGAAGCCCAGAAGTGTCGAAGTCCCGAAGTAACAAGAGTTCGCCACATCAACTGGGAGAAAGTCACTTCAAGATATTTCCATCCAAACATCCTGAAGTTTGGAAGTGTCAAAGTCCTGAAGTCTCGAAGTAGTGAGAGGCTACCACGTCAACCGGGAGAAAGGAACTTCAAGAGATTTCCATCCAAACATCCCAAAGTCCCGAAGTGTCGAAGTGTCGAAGTCTCAAAGTGACGTCAGGATGAAACGTCGCTTCATGCCCTACCACTCCACAGGTGTTTTTCAAATCAACACATTGCACTCGTCCATCAATAGATGTGACAACACCATGACATTAGGCCACCGGGTCAAATTTCGGAGATCTTCCTCCGAGAGATATTCTTGCTCAACATTTAAAGCTCCGAAGTTCTAAAATTGGCTCCATCTCTAAACATAGTTAAAAGGATTTTGGAGTTGGCAAATGGATAAAATTTAGCAGACGTGTCAAAAGCAAGGCGTTCCCAGATCGCGGATTTGCAACAATATCAGTGACCACGATTCATTATGGGGATGGAACATTCTCGAATGTTAAAATTCTTGAGCGGTCCTACAATCCAAACCATGGTATAGGGAATGAGGTACATGGAAGTTGGTGATAGATTGCGGGGGTCAAAACGGTGTGGATCCAAACTGCCCTTGCTCACTTCCGCAATCACGTTCTTATATAGGGTTCAATCTGAGAGAAACACATGGAAACATAAACTCGGCACTAAGAAAAATCATCAAAGGAGCGTCACAAGGAGACAGATAATTGTCAGCCCAAATCGTTTAATGAAAGAAGGAATAGTGGTTGAACAATCGACTACCCCCTTAAATAGAAGCATGGAGGTTCTAGCTGAGGAGACAGAGAACTGTCAGCCCGAAGTACCACAGAGGGAAGTTTTCCTATAGGCCCATCATGACCAGAGTTTCCTTCTGACAGAAGGAACAAGACAAACGAGATAAGACACATGGCACTAGAGAAGAGGCACCCAAGAATCAAGACATGTCGTTCATTTTTTGTTTCCAACAGGATCCTTGATTTTAGCAGTTTGTTAGATATGTTGGTACAGATGTTAAACTTGTAACTTTTTGTGGAGAATCCTAGGATAAAAAGGCCAGCTCACACCCCTAGATGTTTTCTTCTGTTTTGATTATAAATACATCTAATGAATGATATAATAAGGTGGGGGGGCGGGGGAGGTGTGGCCGAAGAGTGAAGGAAGTTTTGGGAAATGTTTATGACTGTATATTTCAGTTTGTAAGCCGAAGGGAAATGTAGTAGTAAATTGTATTTTTATTGAAGACTCATATGAGTTGTTCCATCAGATTTGTCTTCTATGTTTTCTGTTCTATCCTTCATCTTGTCTGAATGTAATTTTTGATTTTAAGGACCCATGCTTAGCGAATATTCGACTTTATGTTATTATCCTATTTCTTCTCTTTATCATTATAAAAATCCTTTGTTTGATAGGGAGCTTAAATTCCTTCATTGAGCAGACTGTTTATGACTCCATAGCCCAATAGTGCATCACTAATCTGCAGTGATATCTGTTGCCTTTTCCTTTCCTTAAAGTCTCGTTGATCCACCTACTCAAACCATTTTAATAAATTTATATTTTGATGGATATTGGGATTATCCTCAAGTAGTCTGAGGGTGACTCTTAGTGCTAACACCTCCCTCTAGCAAGAGCAAGCCAGCTTAAGCAGTCTAGGGTGACTCTTAGTGCTAACACCTCCCTCTAGCAAGGGCAAGCTAGCTAGTTCCTTGGACAAGCTAGGGAACTCTCGAAGCCAGTAATGATCGGTCGGAAGTTATGTCTTCGGTTGAACGGTGATCGACTTGTTGGTTGAATTAGTTGCCGAAGTCTCCATCAATTTCTTCCATCGTTGTGAGTTAGCAAGATCGTTTGGGTTCTATCACAACGAAGGAAAAATCTCGTTTCAGAATGGGCGATTGCCTCCATGCGCAACTCCCATTTCCTCCGCACAATGTTCGAGTGTGAGTTTTAGTCAGCGAATTTAGTGTTGTGTCCTTCTGTGGAAGCGTTTTTGGCTGTGTCATTCTCTGGCCGCATTTTTGGATGCGAGCCCTTTCCCCAACTTCCTTACCGTAAATGAATTTTCGAATTAAACAAGTAAACTTGAGATTCCGTGAGTTAAGTGACAAATTTTTTCTTCTATAAAAAATGATATTTAAGTTGGGATGCGTGTCCTTGAATTTCGATTTAGGGTGACGCTGGTAAGCGAACCCTTGAATTTAGACTAAATGCAGAATTATTGAACTGAGTTATGATTTCACCTAAAATGAAATCACTTGAAGTTTACGTTCGTTGTGAGGTTATTTAATTATATGGTATATTGTGAGAGGATCTTACGACGTCCTGTTTCTCTTGAAGGATTTAGATATCTTTTTGAATGAGATATCCTTACTTCCTCTTACCTTAGTTTTAATTAAGACTTACATAGACATTTAATGGGACTAACTTTAGAGTAATTAATAACTTAATAGTCATCACGAAAGCCTAATGACTAAAACATAATGACTAAAACATTGATCGAGGATTCCCGGGGTGCTTGAGAATTTAATGTTGATGATTGACGATGATAATATTTGATTGCGCACACCGATTAACGTTGTGCAATGGTTACTCTAGTGGTTAGACCTTTGTTGCGCCTTGTAATTCATTGAAATAAATGTTTTTTTCGTTATTACCTCTTGTGCAAGAAAAATTTATGGTAAGGATCGATTGATGACTTTAGACTCCTCACAAGCCTTGGATTAAGTGGTGGATTCGAAGTTGATTACACTGCGGCTTGAATTAATTGATGGCAGTCTTGCAACTCCACTGAAGGTGATGTATGATTTTATGTTGAAATAGATTCCTTTACGCAACCATTAAATACCGTATGAGTTCACTAGCGCGCTTGTCACAATGTTACTGTATGAGTTCCTTATGTTTAGCTTAATGTCACGCTTGATTGTTAAGTAAGTTATGTTATTTTGGCTAATGGATCAGGTGTGTACCTTGAAAAATGATGTTGATTATTGTGAATTAGATGATTTATTTAATCACATACCTTGAAGTTAAGTAGATTTGTTGCGTCTAAAAAAAAATTTGCCTGTTGTATGTCTCTTTTGTGGTCGTAATGGTGGGGATGTTACATTTAAACATATTTTTAATAGTTCCCTTAATAACATACTTGTTCTCATAAGAGCATAGATAAGCTTCACTAATAATTCTTTAAAATTGATGTTATGTTATTCAACATGTTAAGAGAATGATCCTTTTGATTAGTGAAGCTCTTGAACTTGAAATAAATTCCTTGTTTTTTGGTTCAACATTATAAATATCGACTAAGCTATTATCTAATGGGTTTTAACTAAGAGAGAACACGTGTTTCAAGGGGATACAATTTTTTCCTTTAAAACAAAATTCTTTAATCCCAATTTATGTCCTTGAACAATGCTATCCTAAACCATAGTTGATATAAAACACAAGGCTATGTGTCGATCTAATTTTGTTGCTTTTAATATGACATGCCACATCTACATCTTACACAAAAAACAAAGTGCATCTACAATGAGTGTTTTCCCATATCTTCATTAGGTAAGGAAATAGAACCTATCCATTTTAAACATTTTTAACAAATTGACAACAAAACATTTCACCAATATCTTTGTAATGTAGTTTTCAAACTTGAATAAAGTTTTTTTCTGCAACTTATGGATTTCTCAAAAATAAAATTGTCTTCTCCTTCCACAAATGCAAAACATTATTAACAATCTAAAATTAAACAATCAAATCATCTATAATTATAATTATAATGAAATATATATGTTTATTAAAAAAAAATTATATTAATGTATTAATTTAATGACAAATAAATTAACCAACCACAAATATCTCGATCATGCAATATTTTTTCTAAATGAAACATACAATTTACTACTCTTATGAGTTATTACTTAATTTTTTTTCTAAATGAAACATACAATTTACTACTCTTATGAGTTATCACTTAATTAGCTTGGTCACTCTTTTATCTTTACTATTAAATGCTTACCTCCTTTCTAAAGCATTTTCATTGAAATAAAAAAAAAAAATTGAATCTTAACGAGCATTTTCACTTTATATGTTTTGAGCATATTTCTTTTAACTATCATGATTACATGTTTAAACATGACATATATTATCTATCTATGTTTCTTCTAATTATAACCTTCGAATAGCAATTCTTTGATTTTATCGATTATTTGCAAAATTATTTTCAAATCTTTTATTAAACACGTATAAGCTATCTTCACTAAGTTATGTTAATTTACGTCCACGAATCTAGTGATGAAAGGACTGAGTAATGACACATACTTATTTGGTGGAGAGAGAGGGGTTGTTCACCCTTAACGCTATATGGTTTGTTTTATAATTTATATGTCTAAAATAAATTTCAAAGCCGTGACCATGATCTTTCATAATAATAAATTTAGAAATTTTCACCATGATTTTTCTTATTAAGAAGCTTAACTATATTGTATATGTCAATGATTTTATATTTAATGGCATGTCGCACTCATTACACATGAAACCTCATAAAACTATAGAGTCATAATCGTCGAAGCCAAAATCAAAGTACGCTTCATTCTCATACTTGGTTCTCACAGCACTCCAAAAATGTTTCAATCATTTGACAATAATATCTCTAAGAGTTTTAATGTCAGTTATTTTAATACCGGAATCTAGTATCATAATATATGCATCCAATATTGTAGATTCATCGTTCAAATGCCTAAACTGGAAGAGAGGGTTGCTTCCCCTTCTCCTCGAATTCTCAAATTGTAAAAAATGGCAGGTGACTATCCTCCTTATCATTCAAATGCCTAAATTATATGAATGGTTGGGTGTTAGTTTTCCAGGCGTGTGTTTTTCTTGATTGCAAAATTTTTGAGAAAGGATATGTTGATATTGTAAGACAAAATAGGTGTTATTTTTCTTGATTAATCAAATGCATACAATTTGAGAAAAGATAATTTCTCCTCCTTGTCATCATTCATATTCTTAAATTCTAAGAAAGGGGAAGTGCTTGTACTTCTCATCACTCAAATGTCTAAATTGTGAAAAATAATAGGTGCTCATCTACTTCTTCATTTGAATGCTTAAATTTTGAAGGGATAGTTTTTTTTGTCCTCATCACCCAAATTATTAAACTGTTAGAAATAGAATGCACTTTATATCTTCATCACCCCAATTCCTAATGTCATGGCCATATACTATTGAGCAAAGTTGGAACCACAATGTCAAACTTGGTATCATCTAGACCCAATACACTTGCCAGCAAAGCGAAACCACACTTGGGGTTTCATGAAGGGGGTGTATGTTGGACTTGTTGGACATATTCAAGTAGCAACACATAATTCTATGAGGACTTGAGGAGTGTCTTCATGGAGTTGGCAGGTCTTATGAAAATTCATGAGTTGTTTTGTTGCCAACAACTTAAGGAAGGGTCATAAGATAAAACAAGATGGATGGGTAGTGCGTAGGTGATGTTAAGTCAACAAATAAATAAATAGTGCTTCAAGAAGTAGAGAACATGGAACAAAGTGTTGGGTGTTTAGACAAAGTTCCCAATGAAAATGGAGGACTGTGGACCCAATATTTGGCAATAAGGGTGAAAGGCAGTGTGCTTGTTGAATATTTTGGGGAAAAATAGAGGTCAACACAAAGAGTTGATAAGAGGCCCAAACATATAAATAGGAAATTGGCACTTCATTTGGAATGATGAAACAGATAGTGAAAGAGTTTTGGATTCATTTTGACATCAACAAAGTAAAGGGATTAAACACATACTTGTTTAGATAACATGTCTACTTATAGAAAAATTCGACTAAAGTTGGTCTTTGGATGGATTTGATTAAGCATTCAATTTTGGCTAGATAGATGCGACTAATGTCAATTTTCAATGAAAATGGGGGTTTCGATGAAGAAAGTTGGGCACATTAGTGGGTTCATCATTGGTGCAGATGGATTGTGCCAAAATCATTGAACACTTGCATTAAGTTTTTGTATCAGTTACATTTTCAATGGAGCCCAATATTTTTATTGGACTAGTATACTGGACTTGGACATTTTTCTAAAGAAATTGTTCACTATGGGTTTTCCATAGGAAAACTTTGTTGAGTACTAGTTTATTATTGTTGCGTTTATGTATATGTTTTTTTTAATATAATTGGTTAAAAATTGAAACAATAAAACATTGTGTTAGCATTTTGTAACTTGTGCATAATTGTAACTTGGAAAATAAAATGGGTCTTGGTAACTGGATGCAGGCATAGTTTGGAGGTGTGTGTCATTGTTGAGCCTCTCCAATGGTGACAACCTATCTGCATTAAAGATACTAAGGGAAAAAAACGAAAAAAAAATTGTTAACTAAGATAGTGTTCCTTATTGGTGGTATCAAAGCTCATTGTGAAGAGTGAAAAGGATGGACTTTCCCAATGCTAAGAGGAAATTAAAATTTGGTTTTGTGCACAAGTGAAGAATTTGACCAATGGTTGATTGGTGATAATGAAGGTGAAGAGAATGTCACACAAGTGCGTGAGCATAGAAATTGAAATAAGAATTTTCCAAATTGGAGTAACAAATCACTATTAGGATGAATTGGTTGCCTAGATGTTTATATGAAATTTGGACAATCTAAAGGATGATATCGTGTTTGTGAAACCATTGTTGACTAATGTTTCAGTAGGTTTTGATTGGAGAAAAAATAGGAACAATACAAAAATTATGAAAACATGGATTATATTACAATGAAAAATTTGGTTGGGTGCATCAACCAAATTTTGGAAGATATGCAACAACTTACAAGGGAACACTATGCCAATGTTGTGACCATGCTTCTTGCTAACCATAAAAAACTTTTGGTGAAGATGTGGTTAAAGATTCAATAGTTCATGGAATTTGTTTTTACTTAGAGGATGAGACAAGACAAAGGCTTGGAGGGTTGGGCATATTATCTAGTGAACAGGAGGATGAGGACTAGTTTATGACAACACACATTTCAGTAACCATGTCCAAAATATTTAACCAATTCATGATGGGAGGATGTGGATGAACTTTTCCAATAAGTGTAAGCATGAGCCACATATCTCTATGATATGCAATGATATGACAATTATAAGAATGGTTTGTATGTGAGTGTAAATGATATTTCTGAGTTGATAATTACAAAATAGTGTTTTGAGGTTTCTATGATGGGAGTAGTTATAAAAATTGCTTGGAAAATCTAGAACAGTCATTATGAATTTGTTAACATGTTGGATGACAAATCAAATCCATCATTAAAACAAAATGTTAACTAAAAATTAAGGGAATCTCAATAATAAATAT
>ML807459.1:28405-41201 GCA_009831015.1 Picea engelmannii | reverse complement strand
CTGGAACTCGTGTGTGGCCCCTTTACTCCATATGTGAGTCAGGTCGACAAGCTATTGTCAGCCTGCATCATCAACCATCATGTCAGATCATGTCAACAACATATCATAAAATCAATAGCATCAAATCAAAACAATATCACTGTAAATGAAACAACCCAAATAGCCCACTTCCTGACTCAATCCGGAGTCCAAGGGAGTTCCACCGATGCCTTTGCATCCTTAGGGTCCGAAACCCTGCACACTCAATGAAACTGAGTCACCAGCACCTGTCTACATCAACGTAGTAAAAACATCCTGTCATATATATTATTGCATCATAATGAAGGAAAAAGTTTTATCATCATAAAAATCCAGATCACTTGCGAGCAAGTGTCCTCAAAGAATAAGTTTGGTAAGTGCGCCAGAGCGGGATGTTACATGGGTAAAATTCATAGTTTACCTCCTTTGACACAGACAGTTTTGGAAATGGACAGTAAAGCTCTATCACGAAAACCAAGTAGTATGACATATAAAATGTGTTCTCTTGTTTGAATCATGACAATTGGGAACATATATGAATGGAAATCAAATTCCCCCAATAAAAAAGGGCTTGTTCCTTGACCGTGAAATACAAAATATAAAGAGTCATGTGGGAAACGCTTGTTGTGGATTCATGTCCTGTTATTCTCGTAAACAATTAGCAAATTTTCTGGAATGGATTTCTAAATGAACTAACCTACAACCTTGTGATATATTCTGGAACTGTCGTCGGGTCTTCCAGGAACTCGTGTAAGGGGGCCAACCGATTATCATGATTTTTTAGGAACTCCTTGTAGTATTCTCCTTTGAAGGTCAATGTTGGCTCCAATAATCTCAACATCTTGTGGAATACCTGAGGTGAGAAAGAAATATGAGAGTGGTCCCACAGTGGAATAAGTATTTGGCTTGAAATATTTCTCTCGACGCACCAAGAGAGAACCTCCTGATAGTCAAATACTTCAGGGACACAACCTGCACGAGTAATACCAGAGGTCCAAATTGCTTGTTCTGGGAGGAAGGGGATGAGTAGTAAGAATATGCCCTGGATCATCAGAATGTTTTCTCCTCACACCCAAAGATATTCACTATATATCCACACAAGTTTTGTCAGTTTGTCTCCATAAGTTGACGAGAATGTTCATTTTCTCTAGAAGATGTTTGAAATTAACACTCAGAAGGGATAATATAACCCTTCACAAATCCTGGTCTAATGTGTGTGAATGGGATATCTCCTCGAGCCTTTCACTCATTAATGACAATCTCTACGGTTCATGCACGACGAACTGTTAGAATTAAAGCTTACTAATTGCATACTTCGAAAGAAGTGCGATGGTGGAGGGGAGGACACATATCAATTAAGCATTGCATATTTCGTGAACCTGCCAACCTGACGACCTGCGAAAGAAATTCCATGATGTTTGAAATGAACACTCGGAAGGGATAATACAACCCTCCACAAATCTTGGTTTAATGCGTATTAATGGGAGATATCCTCAAGACTTTCACTCATTAATGAAAATATTTATGGTTCTTGCATGATGAGTTTTTAGAATTAAATCTTACTAATTGCATATTTAGAAATAAGTGTGAAGGAGGTGGGGATGGGGAAGAGCGATTAAGGAATGGGTAAGTATGAAAAGCGGTCGGTAGGGCTTCGAAATAGGGTCACAAGGGATAATCAGGATAGGTAAGGGCCTGACAATCAAATTGTATGTATCAAAAATTTTGAGTGAAAAATGTGTAACAAGGAAGAGGGCATGATGGGGTAGTCCAACGGTCAATTTGTATATCGTAGAACTTCAGGTGTTGTTTGTAGGTCTTAGAAAAATGGAAGATCAATCTTGAGCCCGCTTGTCCGAGAACATGCAATCGAAAAAGTGGCTAAGTATGGATTAGGGAAACGATTGGTTAGACTCATTTTCTCTAATATATTAAAATTTGTAATGGATATCCCATTACCTGGAAAGATCTTTTCTGAATGTTTTTGGACACATTGTGTAGGGATAGTCAGTGTGACTATCTCCTCGAGCCTTTAGCTCATTAATGAAAATCTTTATTGTTGGTGCATGATGAGTTGTTAGTGTTAAATCTTACTAATTGCATACCTGAAAATAAGTGCGAAGGTGGAGGGCACAGGGAACAACTAGTAGGAATTGGATATTTTTTTAACCCAACGACCCGAAGATCTACGAAAGAGATTCCAAGAAATGGCCAATTATGGAAAGTAGTTTGACAGGCTTCAAAATAGGGTGACAAGGGATCCTTAGGAGACATGAGGGCCCGACGGTCAAATTGTATGTCTTAGAAATTTTGAGTGCAAAATGTGTAACACGGAAGAGGGCATGATGGGGGACTTTGGAGGTCAATTTGTGTATCGCAAAACTCCAGGTGTTGTTTGTGGTTCATAGAAAAATGGAATTGAAATCTAGATCCCACCTGCCCGGGAATTCACGATCGAAAAAGTGGATAAGTATGGAATGGGAAAGCGGTTAGTCCAAGTCATGATATAAAATTATGAGTGGAATTGTGAAGCCGTGAGTCCGCCAACCCATGCACTTAGACATTTTTGGAAAAATGACTAAGTAACCAGAAAGAGAAAGTAGAGAGGAAAAAGAAAGGGGAATTCGGTTAAGTACAAAAGAGGGAAAAGAAGGGGATAAAAGAGAGGGAAAATAGAAAAGGGGAGGGAATTTTTTGGAAGAGGGAATTATTCTCAAACAAGCCCCATTGTTGCAAAATCATCATTTTCTAGTCCAATATTTTATCCAAATACTCGTTTTGTATTTTGCTTGTATCATCAAAAAGGGTGTGAGCAAATGAAAATATAAACTATAACTTGATTTTTGGCTATAACTATTTATAGATGATTTACAAAAGCTATTGATGTTTTTCTTTTGTAGATAACAATGGGTTAGGATAATTTTTCATTCTTACTATGATAAGGCCTTAAAAAAACTAGAATAAGTAACATTTTTTCCAATTCAATTCTCACACAAAAAAATTCTCTTATCCCATAATATTCATCTTTATTGATATGATAATAGGGTGGTCGATTTGGTAGATTGGGCTATTCGTAATTTCAGGTGACTCGGGTGCATCAACTAATGCTTTGATGAAGATTTGTTTTCACTGCAACCTGTGGGAGTAATTGTGTTTTTGATACATTATTTAATGCCTTGAAATTTTATTTTATGTATTAAACTTCTTGCAACAGATTATTCATTGAATGGTTTGTTGTTTCCCTCTGTTTTTACCTCTATTATTTCACTTGTCTTTCATTACTCTTCTACCATCCAAGGAGAACCCTCATCCATATCATTTTTCCAATTTGACCATGCTTTTTTCTTGGTGAAACAACCCTCTAACTCACCAATAGATTCAAAAGAATGACCATTCCAAATTTCTGATGGCCTGGCTCTGCCCTTTAACACTCAGGTGCAGAATTTAGGATAAACAGTAACTATGAAGTCAATTAGACAACTCTACAGGCTCTTCAATCAAATAATAGAGAAAGTGATTCATAGTTATACTTTCCATGATGTGTTTTCATAAGAGAAGCATCAAAATGCTATAGATAAATCAATGGAGGGTTGTTGAAATAAAATTATTGTACTGTCAACTTGACCTTAAGTATAACAATTATGAACTTGAATTTTAATATTGTGGTTGATTTCATAGCCCCATTTGACTTCAGCTAGCATATATCATTTTTTTCAAAATATTTGCGAAGAAGAAATTTGGTAATTTCATTAATAAAGTAAAAGTGCTCAAATAGAGGCCAGGGGATGGACAACCAATATTATGCTTGCTTTTCGAGTGAAGGAATCAAGGAGGAAAGAGGGAAATAATATATTGTTTTCTCAATAAGGTTGATATGAGAATGAAACCTATTGGGAGGGACCCCAACTCCCGCATCGTGAATTAGTGTTGCTATGTTCTATCTACATTATGAATGGAATTGAAAGTTGGTTTGAAACTGTGTGTGAAATTCATTTATGTTTCCGTAGAAGCCTCATGTGATCGACACATTGCATTGTCATATAATTGTAAAATGCTTAATATTTGATCAAATTACTTGATTCAATACAATATTTAAAAATTACGAGACTATCGAACCATCAAAACGAGAAGAGGTGTTAAATCCAACTAAGAAGCCCCAACCAAGATTCCAAGGAAATTTTTTAATAGTAAATATATAAGAAAAATAGTGGGTAATATATATTTATCCATAGACATTGGACTAAGTTCTTTGCACCAAAGCATTGAACATACTTGTCATAAATACAAGTAGAGGAGTTACAAAAAAAAAAACATTCATACAATTATGTGTTGTTCATCTAGTGCAACAACATGTAGAAGGAATCAACAAGCTCTTGAACATGCATACAAAACTAATTGTCATGTTTTTTTAGAAACTCCTTGAAGTCTTCTCCTCTGAAGGTCAATTTTGGATTCAACAATCTCAACATCTTGCGGAAGACCTGAGGTGACAAAGAAACAGGAGAGTGGTCTCGTAGTGGAATAATTATTTGGCTTGAAATATATCTCTCGATGCACCAATATACCACCTCCTTATAGTCAAAGACTCCATGGACACATCCTGCATGAGAAATTCCAGAGGTCCAAATTACTTTGTTATGGGAGGAGGGGGATGATTAGTAATAATATGCCTTGGACCACTAGGAGTTCTGGTCCTCACCCTCTAAGATGTTAATTGTATCTCCACAAAACATGAGATTGGTCTCGCAATTGAATAATTATTTGGCTTGAAATATATCTCTCGACACACCAAGAGAGCATCTCCTTACATTCAATTACTTTAGGGACAAATCCTGCACCATGGAAAGATCCAAACCCTAATAAAAAACCCTAAAAATGAAAGTAAAGGATACATCTCTAAGGACGAGGACCGCCATCCAAGTCGAGAGACTCAAACTCTCATGTTGTAAAGTATCTATTGCGTTCAACGTTAGTTTCTTCTCTGAAACCCCTTCCTTTTGTATTTTTAGGGCCACCATCGCCAAGCTAGGAAGTGCCCCCCATTATGGTGGATTTAAATTTGGGTGCAGAAGTGGGAACAACATCCACATTTCCATCATCCATCTTTGTATCATTTTCCATAAGATCATCTTCTTCCGACTTGAAATTGACCGCATCAAACTCTTCTTTGTCTATTCTTTCATTATTTTCTATAAAATCCTTGAAATTTGGAGCAGGCGATGGATATACAGAGTGAATACAGGATATACACATTTATAGGGTTACAAAAACAATAAACGCAGGGGCAGGATATACACATTTATAGGGTTATAAAACAAATAAATGTAGGGGTGGGTTGTCTTGGAATTCTTTGGCTTGAAATATATCTCTTGATGCACCAAGGGACCATCTCCTTATTTCCTTCTAGGCGGAAGGGGATGAGTAGTAAGAATATGCCCTGGACTATTGGAATTTTTGGTCATTATGCTCAAAGATGTTTACTATATCGTGATAGAACTATTGTTGAGTTACTTCCATAAGTTGACGAGAACATTTGTTTTCTCTAGATGGTGTTTGAAATGAACACTCGAATGGGATAATATAACCCTCCACAAAATATTGATTTAATGAATATCAATGGGATATCTCCTCGATCCTTTCATTGATTAATGACAATTTATATGGTTCCTGCATAATGAGCTTTTACCATTAAAGATTATTAATTGCATACTTATAAAGAAGTGAGAAGGTGGTGAGGATGATGAAGAGGGATTAATGATTGGATATTTCGTGAAGCTGCCAACCCAACGATGCACAAAATAGATTCCATGATGTTTGAAATTAACACTCGAAAGGGATAATATAACCCTCCACAAATCTTGGTTTAATTCATATTAATGGGAGATCTCCTTGAGCCTTTCACTCATTAATGACAATCTTTATGGTTCCTGCATGATGAGATGTTAGCATTAAATATTAATAATTGCATATTTATAAAAAAGTGAGAAGGTGGCAGAGAAGGCGAAGAGAGATTAAGGATTGGAGATTTCGTGAACCCTCCAACCTGACGACCCACAAAATAGATTCCAAGAAATTGTCATATATGGAAAGCTGTCATTTGGGCTTCAAAATAGGGTCACAAGTTATACTCAGGAGACGTGAGGGCAAGATGGTCAAATTGTATGTCTCCGATCTTTTGACTGCAAAATGTGTAACATGGAACAAGGCATGATGGCATAATTCTATATTCAATTTGTATATCGTGGAACTCTGGGTGTTTTTTGTAGGTCGCAGAACAATGGAAGTGCAATGTTGAGCATGCCTACCCGGGAACCGGTGATTGAAAAAGTGGCTAATTATGGAATGGGGAATCGGTCAGTCAGACTCATGATATAAAAGCATGATACATATTTAGAAAAATGACTAAGTAAATGGAAAGGGAAAGTAGATGGGAGAAAGAAAGGGGAATTTTGTTTTCAATTTGTATATCAGGGAACTCTAGGTGTTGTTTGTAGGGGGCAGATCAATGGAAGCACATTATTGAGCCCACCTGGTCAGGAACCCGCTATCAAAGAAGTGTATGAGTATGGAATGGGGAAGCGGTCGGTTGGACTCATGATATAAAAGAAATAGTGGAAATGTGAATGCTTGAATCCGCCAACCCACACACTTAGAAATTTTCTAAAAATGGACTAAGTAACCAGAAAGGGAAAGTAGAGGGGAAAAATAAAGGGGAGGGAAATTTTCAGAAGTGGGAATTGGTCTTAACAAAGCCCCATTGATGGTCTTAACAATAAATATGAAGTGCATTCGATAGGTGAACATGCTCTTCAATCAAGGAATAGAGAAAGTGAGTCACAATTATACTTTCCAGGATGTCTTTGCATAAGAGAAGCATTGAAAAACTATAGAAAAATCAATGGAGGGTTGTTCAAGTAAAATTATTGTACTATCAACTTGACCGTAATTATAACAACGACGAATTTTAATTTTAATTTTCTTTGGTTGATATCATAGTCCCATTCGACTTCAGCGAGCATATATCCTTTTGTTTCAAAATATTTATGAAGAAGAATTTTTGTAATTTCATCAATCAAATAAAAGTTCTAAAATGAACTGCATATTACATTTGCTTCACAGAGATTACATTAAAAGGAAAGGAAGGTCTTGTATATTCTTTAAGATCATAGAAAAACCGCTAAGATCCTGACTCCATTATCCAACCATAATTCAAACATCGGGCCCATGAAAACCTTGAGCTATAGTATGAAAGCACATGAACAAAAGTTTGCCAAACACAAGATAGGAAAGACTCAGCAGAGATTGGGCATTGTATCCCATCTATAACCAACTCGCCAAATGGGCACCAAGAAATTTTTCAATTACTATATTTCTAAGAACCAAGATCACTATGAACATTTTCTTCTGAGAGTACTATGAACCAAGATCACATTGACCTAAAAATGTTATAACATTACTAGTTCTGGAAAATAGTGTCAACATTTAACTTTATGGATTTCGAACAATGCCAAATTTGCAATACTATTGAAAATGCCAGATTGTTCCATTCAAAGGAGCAAGCCATTTTGACAGCTCAAAGGATGGACCTGATTACTCACAGTTGGGTAATTTTTATGAGGTCTTTCCTCATGTTTCTCATTCCTAGACTAAACAATATTATGTGCCTCCAGTTCACTTTGTCATGGCACCTCAAAACTCTATTCATATATTGTTTGGGTAGCATGGATAGATACATATCATATTGTTTTGTTTCTTGTCAACGCATGATATGATTTTTTTTTTGGTTTATCCGATATGAAGTATGGAATTGTCCTCATTTAATGCAAATTTTCTATGGGCACGAAACTCGTGTAACATGTAGACAATGTTTTCCTTTTTCTTTAGGTATAATTCATATGGAAAATATGCCAACCCAAGAAGCACATCTTGTAATATAGGTTGTCTAATTGTACAATGTACAATTGTGTTATTGAGAGTTCAGATGGCAATGTTGAGGCAATGTATATATATGTAAGGGTATTTCTTACTGCATCGTAGGCAATCAATTGTGACATCATTTATGATAGAAGAGGAAGAAGTAGGCAAGTTTCATTTGGAACATACAGGCTCGAAGGGGGTCGAGTACGCATTTGCTTCAACCAAAACACCCTCAACCTGCGCACGTGAGCATAGTAGTTAATATCTTGAACAATATAATATATATGCGTACAACAAAAAAGCTTCACAAAATTGTTTAAGGCAATTTTTATGTGCAAAGTGTGGATGGAATTGTCGATGTATACGTACAATAGATGTCGAGCTAGTTAGTTTACTGATATCCTGTACTATGTCTGTTTGCAATTATGTTACAAATGTTTCTTCGGTTGTGGGAAATATCCTTTATTTAAAATCTCTTTTCTTTGTTATATTTTTGTAGAGAATAAGTGGAAATCTCCCTTTATGAAATTGTTGTTCCATTGAGGAAAATAAATTTGAATAGGTTTCAAACAATTGTAGCTGCAACATGGAACAATGCAATAGTTGTGTAAGATAACTTAGCTATATGATCATGTGAAAGTAAAGGAAAAAACTAGGTATGGAGAACAGTACCATTGCTTTGTTGTTGTCTAAATATCCATCTTTTATATTGAGAATGTGTTGCGAGCCAACTTTTCCCACGAGTGTGACATCTACACCAATGGTTCCAATTGGGTAAATGTCATTTCTCTCTGCAAGTTGGTTGATTGTTGTGTCCGATACGGAATGATATTCTGAACAAACCCTAGCAACTTTTTCCACAATACTTCTTTCATTGAGTGATATAATCCGATCAAAATTTCCATGGTCATATACTATTTTCGGTAATATATTGAAATTTGTAATGGGTATCCCATTACCCGGAAAGATCTTTTCTGCATGTTTCTAGACAAGTTGTGTAGGATAGTCAATTTGACTATCATCATGACTTCGCTGTCTGCCATGTCAGCACACATAATAAATCTATTTTTGTTTTCCTTGTCTAAGTAGGTGCTATAAATGACCATTATGTCCCCGACAAACACTTGTCCAGTTCAACGGATGTTCAAGCCTACTATCGATAGTATATTGGGTTTTGTTGAGGAAAAGATATGAAATGATCTTACTCAAGCATTTTCAAATTCTTGTTGGCTAAATCAAAATAGACGGGAATGTCACCCTAGGTTTATATCCATCAAAAATAAAATCCTAACTCACAAGTATCCATAAAAGTGCTTAGGCTAGTCTTTTCACAATTAAAATCTTGTTGGAAAATTCATTTTAATATGATTTTCTGAATATAATAGTTGCTGAAAACAAGTGTAAAGATAGAAGTAAGACACCAAGATGATAATCAAGACAGACGAGACATAAAACAATCCTTTATTTCATTCCAATTCACCAAAGAGTCATTTTCTTTACAAAATCTCATGCAAAAATTTCAGACCAAAGTCAAACTTAGACATCCCCGATGGAACATACAAAAGGACCTCTGACAGAAAATCAAAACTGAACTCTAAAAGTTGGATCATCTTGCCATAGATTTCTGCCCACTCAACTCTGAGCAATAGCCTTTTCTAGTCTTGAAAACTAATTCACAAAAAGACAAGTCTACACAGACTATGGAAGTTAGATCAACACCTCTGAAAAACAAGTTTTCGAATGTTGTAATTCATCCCTAAATATTGTTGTCTACAATGAGACCCTTCTATCATAAAAGAGAATTAGACTTGTGATAAATTAAGGAATGAATGAAAACTGAACTATCTCAACATAAACTCAAAGAGCAAACCTTAGTATGCTTCTCTTTCTATCCTCCCAATTTTCCTCCTTTTCCTTTTGCCTTTAAGCAAATCAGAATTGGTTGAGGTAGTTGAACCACCTCATTAGCTAAGTTAACTAAAGATTCAACCAAATTTTTAGTTAAGGGGAAAAGTAATAATCACAATAAGGATTATAAATAAATGATAACTAGTAGGTGGGACCCCTTGTTACTCCCATTTAGCTCTTAAAAATTATAACATAACTAGTCAATTAAACAAGAACATCTCTCCTTGTGACTCCCATTATCACATGCACATTTGACAATTTATCTTATTTATAATTGACATTGTTTTAAAAAATGCATTACTCATATATTTAAAAAATAAAACATGTTGTCCAAAAACTTTTGAATCCAACTGTCATCAACAATAGATAAAATAAAAACTCAAAAGCCATATTTCCCACTCTAAGATGTAATTTTTCCTTGATTGTTGTTGTCACTCTTTGATTTTCTTGAATCTTCCTTTGGCTGCGATGAGCCTTTAAGCCTAATCTCACCGATCACATGAGAACAATGTTGGAAGATTGGTTGTTGTCATTGATGTCAACCCTAGTCATGGGTTTTGGACCGCAAGATTGATGAAGGTATTTGGACATGAAGGAAAATGCACATGTCGATACAACACCCATGGATGGATAGTATACATCATGGTGTTTCTGGTGGTATGTGGCACATCATGTGGATCCTCATGGTTGAGGAGAAATGAATTTTTGAATATTACAAAGTAAATTCAAGAACGAAGTACATGTAGGCCCTGAAGATAATTAAAGAAAAGAATTACAAAATAAGAAAGTGTCAGGTCAGCCCTAATGTTAAAAGGAAGTGAAATAAATGGTATAAATAAACATCATTATACATTCATTTGATACAAGTTAAATTTCAGAGGAAACAAGAAGAAAAGAAGGCCGGATTTCAAGGGAGGATGAAGTCTTTTGGTGATGTGTTCTAAGGTATGTTATTTTCAGGTCATCTTACCATTTTTGATATAACTTTTTTTCTAGAAAAATTCAGATGGTGAAATTGATATGGTATTGAGGAGACATATCAAGGCACCTCTGGTAAAAATTTCAGCTCTTGATTCACTATAATTATGGAGATACACTCTGTGTAAGATAGGATTTGTGACCAATCATGAAGCTAGTCAATAAACAGGTGTTCCGGGTAAAACAATCATAACTTCTTCATACAAAATCCAAATGAAGTGGGACCACTTCCATTGGAAATAGTACAGACTTTAATGTCTTATGTGTGAGTTTTAGAATCGTATGTTAAATATTGAGCGTGGGGAAATGCTGTAGAATTACACATGTCCCTCATAATAGGCTATAGAAAGGGTGAAATTTTGTTTTACTTTAATTTATTTCTATACAAACATATATAGTAAGGTGGATATTGAAATATTTGTTCATGGAACACATTGAATTTGCTAAAAAAAAATTTACTTTAATTACTTTCTTTACACATATATAGTATGGTGAATATTGAAATATTTTTTTAGTGGTTGACATTGATTTTTTTTTGTTATTAATGTTTTTTCAATGTCACGTGTCAAGTCCATGTTGATCATGGAAGGAATTACACATATCCCTCATATTGGGCTATCGAAAATGTCTTTCAGGAATTACTTTGGCTCAACACATGACACACATTTTAATTACTAGTCCTGAAGAAGGCACTTCTATCTTCCTAATCATGCATGGTACACTTTTTGGAGCCCAAGTGGTCATTTGAAAAACAAAATTTAATGGTTATGTATTTAATATTGAGTCCAATTGGCATTCACTGGAAAAATCCTTTCGTTCTACTCTCCTGATACCACTCAATACACAACATGCCAACCATAAACCTGACAGGTCTTCCCTAGCACACAACAAGTCGTCCAACCATGGAAATTTGTTAGGTTGATGTTTTTAACAAACTAGACTAGAACTATCACTAGTTTATGGCTCCTTGCTAAAGCTCTATTTCGTTTCTCTTCTAAATAGCTAGCCAAAAAAACCGGACAACCAACCTGAAAATAGCCATCCAAACAAACAAAAACCAAAGTATAGCAACAAATAAGACACTTTTATCTTCATAATCATGCATTTCAATTGTTAAATTGGATAGGTATTTACCCAGTTGTTAAAGATATGAAGATCCAGAATATCTCCTCACTGGGAGTTACTTATCGATATGTTATCAAGATCGAGCAAAATTTCAACAAAATGAATAAGCAAGATTTGATCTCTGCAAACCAATCACACCAAAAGCACGAAAAAGGTGGACCTAATTCCCAAAACAAAGGATAGAGAAAGGATGGTTATCCCCAGGACAACTAGTCCAAGCCACAATCAAATAAGGGTAACAAAAATTCAAAGAAGGACAATAAAACGTGGTGTGAGTTCCAAAAAATACCTTGGCACAACGTTGATGAATATCACTCCAAACAATCACTGGTGGCTAAGATTAAAACCTTGGAGTCAAATTCTGGCTCAAACTATGACTCAGAATCATATGGTAGAAACAATATCATTGATCTTGAACCCAATGTCACCATCTCTACCAAAAATGTCTAGCCAGAGGAACCATAGGAGTCTGAAGAGGGGGAGTTCCTCTTCCATTCACAGATGTGGGACAAGGGGACCCCACTTCATTTCATTGTTGACAACGTGTTGATGGACAAAAATGATCATAATTAAATTTGGGGAAATCACCCAAATAGGGCACTAGTTAGGCCCTTATCCATTTGGAATGGTGATTTTGACTGGTTAAAATGGGTCAATTTACTCTTTCCTAAGACTAGCCTAAGGTTAATTTAGCCTAAGATATCTTGTATGTACAACTGTCTATATACAAGTCCTTCAACTTGTTAGTGTATGAGAGTAGATTATTATTACTATTAACAAACCGAAGGGAAATGAGTCACCCATATGTTATTACTTTGGAAATGATGATCCTCTCAAGGTGAATAAAATT
>ML807459.1:0-28305 GCA_009831015.1 Picea engelmannii | reverse complement strand
GTATCATAAAATACTTTAACTTCGGGACGAAGTTTCCTGAAGGGTGGGTGTATGTAACAACCCTAGTTAAATGATTAATTGTCATAGTTAAATAATTGTTTAAAGTATATTAAGTTTAATTAATTAATTAATTAATTGTCCTGAATTATTTATTGTTTAATATATATTAATTAATTCATTAATTCATCAAATATTTGGGTAATGAATTTAAGTTTAATAAATTTTAATTTATTAAAGGAAAAGTTAACATATTGAAAGATGGAAATATTAAGGAGAAGGGGATAAGGTGGTTGTCATTGAATGGAGGGATAAGGTGGTTGGCGTTGAATGGAGAGATAAGATGGGTGATTCTTAATTAAAGGAAGAGGCGGTAAATGGGGAAGGGGGTTATGAGGGGGAAAAACACTCGGGAGAAAGGGACTTTTTTTATTTTGAGGGGAAAATTATTTTCATATTAGGAGACTATATTGGGGATTTATTTTGGCTGGAGAAGCTTGTGGAAGGACTGTTACAAGGGTGCACCTGTTGCTGGGAGTTTTGGGCTTGGGGGCTAGGAATCCTTATGGAATCCTAGAGCTAGGGAGACAGAGAGGCTCTGTTCCTAGCTGGCTAGGTGGTTAGACGGTTTTGGGCAGTCAATCAAGAAGAGTTGGAGACAACAGTAACATCAATTAGAGATATGCATTTTCGTTATTTTGCTGTGTTATGAAATTTATTATAATCTGCTCATAAATTTTAATATGTTGAATATGTAGTGGATTATTTTGATGAATAAGGAATGGTTTAAGGTTAGGTTAGCATGTCTCTAGATATAATTTATCATTTATAAGGCTCTGTTGGAAGATACCTTACATGGTTTGATCAACTGTCTCCTTCTTAATGAAGTCGAGATTGAGTTTTGTAAGAGCCAAGTACTTGGGCATGTTCGGAGTTTCAAAGAGAGGTGGAAAATATGGATGAAACAATTCCACATTAAATACAATGTGCAATCAAAGGAAAGGGGGAATAGTTGATTCAAAAAATTTCTCACCCACAACCTTGGTGATGGTGTAATTCCTGTATCGAAGTCAGTGAAGCATCCAATGGGATCCCGCGAGGCACTCTTTATGCAAATGCAACCATACATTATCTCCCACGTGAAAATTGTGTGGTACCTGATGTTGATCATGGCATTGCTTGTACTTGGAATTGGATTTTTGAAAAATATCATGAACTTGTTTTGATATGTATTGGATTCATTCAAAAATTTTGGTTGCTTGATTAGCCTCAATCTGAGCATGGGAAGACTCTTCCTGTGTAGCTACAATGGGAATATATACATCAATGGGGGCCAATGGATGGAACCCCAAACACACCTAAAAAGGAATGTGTCAAATAGAGATATGGAGGGATTTTTTGTAGATTTGTTGAACACAAGGAAGACTCTCATCCATGTGCATGGATGGTTGGAATTGTACATCGTCAGGATATGAAAAATCATCTCATTGACTACCTTTATCTTTCCATTAGTCTATGGGTGGAAGGAAGTCAATTTTGTTAGCTTGGTGTCCATCATCAACTATAGGTTGGACTAGAAAGTACTCAATAACTTATTGTTTTCATCAGAAATGATTGTTCGTGGGAGCCCGAAACGAGCCCAAGCATGTTCAAAGAAGAGATTAGTAGTGGCCTTGACTATGATGCTTCTCTTGCAAGGTGTCAAAATTGCCAACATGGAGAATCAATCAATGACCATGAATAAATAGTCATTACCATGCTTGGTTGAAGGTAGAACGAACATGTAATCAATGTATATGGACTCCCAATGCCTTTCAGGAGTAGGAAGAGGGGTGTATAGCCCCTATTTCTTAATGGCGGGTTTGGAAATGGCGCAGGAAGTGCATGATATGATATACTTGTTGACATCTTATCAAAACTTTGGCCAATAGAAATGCTTCTGCAGTACCACCATTATTGTTTCCACACCAAAGTGTCATTTCACCCGATTGTAATGAACTTCCCAAATCACCTTTGCATGTTATCTTGAAGGAACATAAATATGGCTCAGATGTCATACAGTCCATCCTGGAGATAAAAGTCTAGAAATATTTTTCCCTCGCTCAATGTCAGATAGGTAGTAGTAAATTTAGAGTCACTATTGTATAATTTTAGCCACCTTAAGGTATAATTCCCACAAGAGTTAAGAACTATGGTCAACACCACAACTGGAATTTGACTGATCCAGTCTATAACATAGTTGGTTCTGTTTCTCTTGTACTTGATGTTAACATGGAATTTTTGCAAGTATTTGAACCACTTTTGATGGTGGTCATTCTATAATTTTACTTACATCTTCATGAATTGCAGAGGCCTATGACCAATGTGAATGATCATTTCCTTTACTAGAATGTAATGCTTCCATTGTTGACATGCATGCACAATGGAGTGCATCTATTTCTCATAGGTGGAGTATCTCTGAATAACATCAGATAGTGTTTCACTGTGATAGGCCACTATATGCCTATGCTAAGTGAGGAATGCACTTATAGCATAATCTGAAGCATTTTTCTCGACCTCAAATGGTTGTTGCATGATTGGTAGAGTAAGGTTTGGTGTTGAGTGGAGGTGGAATCTCAAATCCTTGAATTCTTTTTTTTGTGATCTAGTCCAAACAATCTTGGCCTTGGTCAACTGTGTTAGGGTCCAAGCGCTATGAGATAACCCCAAAATAAACCCGTGGTACAAGTTGGGTAGGCCCAAGAATTTGTGGAGCTTGATGAATGTGTTCAGGGCCTTCCAATCATGAATGACATGGATTTTGGATATATCCACATGCACACCCTAATCATCCATGATGTATCCCATATATAAAATTATTTGCATGCCAATGGAACACTTCTCCAAATTGAAATATAACTTATGTTTTCTTAGGGTGACCAATACCTGTTGAATATGCTTCAAATGTTCCTCCCAAGTTTTTCTAAAGATAAGGATGTCATCTAGATATATGACTAGAAAATATTTTTTGAATGAACGCAATATATCATCCATCATCCACATGAATGTTGTCAGGGAATTAGTTAGAGTAAAATCATGAATATGGGTTACACTTTTGCTTGTTTTATCAGAAAAAAAAAACTTTATTTTCACAAGTTATTCAACTTCCGGTATACAAAAGTATTTTTTTTATTTAGAAGTTCACTTTACAGTGAAAACAGAACTTGTGAAGAATTGTGTTAGCTTTCCAATGACTATTTTTCAATTTTTTTTTATCACGATTTGATATGTCAATTTGACAGTTGTTTAATAGTATGTTCCTTAAACATGAAAGGAATAATAATGAGTAGATTTTTTCTAAAACAATGTATCTATTATTAAAATTATGTTTTTAATAAACAAAATATATTGCAACAATCTAGAGAGACTCTCTTTTATTATGACTATAATTTTGAATCTAATGGATGAATATCATAATTTCTAAAAACATTTGAAGTTGACCAAGTTGAAAACATTGTATATTTTAAACACATGTTTTTCTACACCTTGTATCTACCTTATTTTTTACTTAAAACTAAAATCTAAATATACCCCTTTGAAGAGAACAGTTTAAGGATTACGAATATATTTTTTTCTAAATTTTTCATAGTATATTTTTAGAGATACCGATATTTCTTTTCACTGAATCATAATGTCTCCTGAAAATATTATGTAGTGATTTTTTTTTAAAATTAAGTAAAATTAGATAAAAATAATTGAAAGTAGATTCAATTTTGAAAATGTTGGTATCATTTTCGAAACCAAATTCTCAGTATTTGTAGGATTCTGCAACCTCTGAAGTTCACGTAAGCTTGGGGCAATTCTCTGGTTTTTGTTTTCAGTCCCAATTTCATGTTTTCGGCCGAAATAATCTTTCAGTCAAAACCTAGATTTTAACGGACTCCGTTAAAAATAAACGTTTCTATTTTGGATGAAATATTCTTACCATAGGAAAATAATTCATCCAAAAAACATTGTACATGAATTTCGAGAGCACCATCAGGGCGCCATTCAATTTGACGTGAAAATTTTCAGACGAAAAAAATCCTAGCAACATTTTTTTGGCCAAAAAATTGCCACTAGGAATTTTTGAGACTCGATTGTCACGAAAGTGTTACCCATATTCATGATGGTGGTCATTCTATAATTTTACTTACATATTCATGAATTGCATATGCCTATGACCAATGTGAATGATCATTTCCTTTCCTAGAATGTAATGCTTCCATTGTTGACTTGCATGCACAATGGAGTGCATCTATTTGTCATAGGTGGAGTATATCTAAATAACATCATATAGTGTTTCACTGTGATAGGCCACTATATGCCTATTCTAAGGGAGGAATGCACTTATAGCATAATCTGAAGCATTTTTCTTGACCTCAAATGGTTGTTGCATGATTGGTAGAGTAAGGTCTGGTGTTGAGTGCAGGTGGAATCTCAAATCCTTGAATTCTTTTTGTTGTGATCTAGTCCAAACAATCTTGGCCTTGGTCAACTATGTTAGGATCCAAGCACTATGAGAGAACCCCAAAATAAACCCGTGGTACAAGTTGGCTAGGCCCAAGAATTTGTGGAGCTTGATTAATGTGTTCAGGGCCTTCCAATCACGAATGACATGGATTTTGGCTATATCCACATGCACACCCTACTCATCTATGATGTATCCCATATATAAAATTATTTTCATGCCGATGGAACACTTCTCCAAATTGAAATATAACTTGTGTTTTCGTAGGGTTCCCAATACCTGTTGAATATGCTTCAAATGTTCCTCCCAGGTTTTGCTAAACATAAGGATGTCATCTAGATATATGACCAGAAAAGATTTTTTGAATGAATGCAATATATCATCCATCATCCAAATAAATGTTGTCGGGGAATTAGTTAGGCCGAAAGGTGTGACCAACCACTCGACGAGACATTTTTTAGACTTGAAGGTTGTCTTCCATACATTAATTTTCTCAATTGACACCTATTTGTATCCTGACCTTATATCAATCTTACTGAAAATTTTAGCGCCCTTGAGATGATCTAGAAGATAATCAATATGAGGGATTGAGTACTGGTTCTTTATTGTGTTCTTATTTAGGGATCTGTAATCAATACAAAGTCATCATGTCCTATCCTTTTTTTTACCAGAACAATTGGGCTCTTTTAATGTGAGGAGCTTGGTCTAATATGGGCCTTCATAACTAGCTCTTGGATCTGGAATTTTATTTTTTTATTCTCTATAATATAGCACCTATATATAGGGTCTTTCTGAACAAGAGAACTAGGTGTTAAATCAATTGAGTTTTTTACCTAATAGTGCAAGGGAACCCCAATAAGTGAGGAAAATATTTCTTTGTGTTCTTCTACTATCTTGTCCACTTGCTTATACTGTGTAGAGGGATCTCATGAAGACGTTTTGGAATTTGCAGTGATATTCTTCTCACCTTATGACCAAACCATAAAGAGAACAAATCTACCGATCTCATATATCATGTTTTTGTACTACTTCGTAGAGATTAAAGAGACCTTTGTAGTTGGGACTGCCTCTAGTACCCTACAGAGTTGACCTTCCAAAGTAATAATGAAATTATGGGGCATTCATAAACAAGATGACGCTTCCACATATATGGTTTTCATAAAATAAAATAAAAATATTAATGTGGGGAAACATCACACAATATGTAATGTTTGAATGGATCAATGACATAATGCAGGTGGCATTACAAATTGACATGGATGTCTCATCCCTGGCTGAGCCAATTGATGGTGTATGGTTGAGGGTGTGGTGTCATTGTTAGGTTCAACCTATTGGAAACCTCTGCTGATATTATGTTATTTTGGATACCATTGTGTTGTAGCCACAACACCTCCTATAAATTTTTAAAATTATTATGGGTCCCTCCCTATAAATTTTGTTAATATCACTTTCTAGAATGTTTTGGTTTGGTTTCTTTTGAGAGATTTTCATTTTGATTTGATTTTAGTTTTGACATATTCATTTCTTTAATTTTGTTTCCATCATTCCAACAGTTCAAGTTTCTCTTTATTCTGACTTTCGGTTTGAAAGATATCCTTGGTTAAAAGTTTGGTCATTTTTTTTTCACCACCTGGTCATAATATATATATATATATATATATATATATATATATATATATATATATATATATATTATGTTTCTTATAAATTGTAAATAAAATTGATGTGAATATGTAAACAAGTTTTATTAATTCATTTTATTTATTAATTAAGTTAATTATTAGTTAATAAGGTTAAATTTAATTTAACGTTTAGTTTACTAAATTGTAAATGCAATTTTTTTTTTTATTTTTTTTATTTTGTGTGTGTGTGTATATATATATATATATATATATATATATATTAATTATAAGATAAAATGTAACAAAACAAAACATAATTAAATTAATTTTGATGAGTGAACTTTGACAAGTGATATCTTGAGTTTTACTCAATGAAATGAGGCAAGTAAACATTCATTGGAAATCTATTTGCATGCAGAACAATATTACAACATTAATTTAAGCAAATCTGGAGATTTACTATCCCAAACAATCAACAGAATTGAAGGCTACGAATTTGAAACTAAAATTATTTGTTTGAATTGATTGAGAAGATTTTCTTTGGCCAAGAAGATTTTTTATTTCTTATTTATTTCCATATTGTTTCATTGTTAATATTGTCTCCATGGGAAAGCAAGGGAAAGAATGAATTTTTTTATTCTAATTTGGTAATTTGTTTTGAAAGATTGGAAATCGTGTCCATTTTAAGGAGATGATTTTGCATATCGATTTCTATACAATCAGATAAACATTTCACGAAATGGTTAAAAACTCACTTCCAAAATGGGCTTGTTTATATCTCACTTGGGTCATTTCCTCTGACAATCAATATTTTGGGAGAAATCCTATCGGATTCAAACAAAATGTTTCAAAATTGTTGTTGATGTCAATTTTTAAGAGAATTTTGAAGATTGATTTCTGCAAAAACGATGATGAATCTCTCCAAATGGTTGAAAACCCATCTATAAAAGAGATTCATTTATCTCAAATACAAAGGATTTTTCAAACAAAAACATATTTTGGAAGATATCATGAGTTTTTCTCGGGTTGTTTTTCGAGAATTTGGTATTTTGTCAGTTTGAAATTCTATAGCTAATAGTGAATTCGACCAGGAGGCGGAGAGGAAATGTAATTATATAAAGAGCTCTGAAATAATTTGTAGGGGGGTTATATATATGAAACTATAGGGGAAATTATGTAGAGAGATACTTTCAATGAAACTATTATAAGAGGGAGATTTTTTTTGTAGAATAGGTAGAGTTTTGATCTCTCAGAGGAGACGAATTTGCACTATTGTAAAGTTTCTTCTTGAAGGATTTTAGGAGTCAGAAGACTGTATGATGATATTTGAAGCTAATGATAATAAATTTTTACTTCTCTACACTATTGTACATGATTTTTTGACTTGTTATTATTTCTTTTATGTTTCTTTCAACTTGGTTACAATTCTATGTCAATTAGTATATCATTGATCAATATTAGCACTATTGTTAGTCTTGTTATTTTTATGCTAATTGTTGTTCTGTTTAAAACTATATTTGCAATACTTGATAGGTTCAACTAGATTTGATGAATAATTCATAGATATTTATTTGGAATGACTAAATAACTATTTATTGGTCAATGACAAATTTGGCTCGTTACATCTTGTATTGAGTTAAAGGAACTACTTCCTTAGTTCGATAGAAATCTTACAATGGATTCATTCACATGATTGGATTTGGGTATATGCACTAAATTATTTTAATAACTACTTATTAAGATTTTTTCATTATATATTTGTTTCAACAACTTGTAAGTTGTCAAACTACTTTGAGAGTTTACAAGTAAAACTTAACCCTAGGTTCAACCATATTCTTTTCCCATTTTTATTAAATACTTTGCTCTTGATTAGGAGCACGACTATCAATTTCATATTCAAGATAGGTTTTCATTTTGTTTACTTTCATCTTAGGATTAATCTGCATTTTCATTTAGAATAAATGTTTTTCATTCTTTAAGTCTCCTTTCATAGGAGCAAGCCTCATTTTGGCTAGAATGAGCCATGATTTCATTCACCTTGAGGGGATCATCTTTTTCAAAGTAATAACATACAGGTGATTCATTTCCATTCATTTTGTTAATAATAATAATAATATACTATCATACACTAACAAGTTGAAGGCCTTGTACATAGACAGTTGTACATACAAGATAGATTAGGATAAATTAACCTTAGTATAGTCTTAGGAGAAGGGTAATTTGACCCATTTTAACCAATCAACAGGGATGATTTTAAGGTTGGAAATTTATTTTAAAATGTAGAAACCTTGGCGAATCTTATTAATCCTTCATATGCCAACTATGAATGTTTTCCGATATTTTTGTAAAAACATTCAAATTTCTAAGGATTTTATATAGTTTTTATAAAATTTTGGCGATTTTTAAGGTAAAATAATTTTATCCTATAGAATTTGGGTGGATAATTTTTAAAATGGTGAATCTTGTTTTTGGAAAAACCATGGAAAATTAGCCCGTGAGCGAAATTTATCCCCTAAAATCATCCATGCCAATCAGAATCACCATTTCAAATGGATAAGGGCCTAATTGGGGCCTTGAACGAGTGATTTCTCCAATGTTGATCATGGTCATTTTTTTTCATCAACATTTTTGGCGCTAGAGGGAGGGCTACTGGCAAGTAAGACATTTTGAGTTGTTTTTCTTTATTTTTAATTTTTTTTTAAATGGCTCCTATCATTGTTCAGAAACATGCTTTCATCTTTCCTAGGTCTACTGGAAGTATTTCTAGAGAGACAAAAAATCTCTTGCGACAATTGACCTTCAATGGAATATGTAAGATTTATGTTTCTCATCAAATTTTTGAATTTACTTATTTCTGTGATTTCATTAATTTAACTGATGAGCACGAGACGTGCAGACATTTTTTTGCTACTTTCGAAGGAAGAATCTGAAGCTGGTTCAAATTATTTCCAACCAAATCCATTCACTCATGGAAACACTTCATGAAATTATTTCTTAATGCTCTTGAGAATTATAATTTTGTAAATCTCATTTTAAAGTTAGAGAATCTTCGTAGATACAAGGATGAAACTGTTGACAATTTATTTTCCAGATTCATGTTGATTTGTTGTAGATTTCATAATAAACATCAACTTTCTGAAAAATACACAATTGGATGGTTTCTTTATCTTAACTCTATTTCCAAATTGCATGATGATGAATTTAAAATTATGCATGTTGAAAATCATATTAGTTCATCAGTTAATGTTGATTCACAGGATGATACTATTGATTCCATTGTTAATACCGAAATTGTTGTATGCCAACAAAGTTTAGAATTTTCTAACGCACAATTTCAGGAACAAGAGAAAAAATATGACAATTCAATTTTTATATTAGACGATAATTCCAAAACTCTTGTTGAAATTGATTTGGTGGAAAAGGGTGTAGAACTTATAGACTTTGAAACTGATAAATCAAGTGATGATTGAGTTATTTATATTTCATTATCTTCTTCTCATCATGAATCAGGTTCCAACTCATCATTAGATCAAGATGTTTCTCTTGAATCAAATAATGTAAATTATCCTATTGATATATAAGATTTTAATTTTTTGTATTTTGAAACATTTTACTCTTTGTATCCAGATATTTTTGTTTATCATATATTACATTCAAATCTCAACAATTTTCAATTTAATAATATACTATGGTCATATTTTAATTTGATGCAAAGTAGTAGCTCTAATAAGGATGAGGGAAATCTTGATATTTGACCTAGTTCATTTTAAAGTTATAAAGAAGAAAATAACCCTTGTACAATCGTCACTCATGAATCACATGCATGTCTACCGAATTCATCTTCTATCATTCAAAATATTGATTTGGTTTGAAATTTGGAAAGAAATATGATCTTCTCTCATGTTATTGATAACACTGAGATATTTCATCATAAGAGAATTTTCATGTTTGAATTGCATCGTGAAAGACAAAATGAGGAAATTTATTACAAACTAATGTCTAATGCTCATTGTTGTCCTTTGTGATTTAACATTGATGACATTTATTTAAAAATAGCATTATCAATTCAATATTCTTTTTATTTTTCAAATCAATATCCTATTATGCCTTATTGTGATTACAGTTCTTATGAGATTTTTTTTTTCTAATAAAACTATTCAAACTCCAAACACCTACCAATCCTCTTTTTATGACCCAATTTATGATTGGTTGGATGAATCATTTTTGAAAAAGTTTCTATGTCATTATTTTTCATTTGTAAATTGTTTTAGTCAATTTCATATTAGTTATTGTAAATATAATGATAGGATAGAAGCTTGTTTAGAGAAATATTTTCATGAAAGATTTCCTATAAATATTAGTGTTCTTTTCTCGCACATCTTTGATGTAGATTTAGAAATTTTAATTGTTTCTTCATGTAATTTATTGTTATTTCATTTATTGTTTCTAATGTGTGATGTACATATGATTGCAGTAATAAAACAAATGGATTGGCTCCATTGGAAATTTGATTTTACTTAGCCCTAGTCATTCTTGTAGAGTATATTAGAGTAGGATATAATAAGAGTAATTTTATTTTGTTTTATTTTTATATAGGTTTAGAACAATTTAATGTTTTTCATTGAATAAATCAATTGTGAAGATTATAGGCTATATTAAGTTATTTCCAAGGTAATATCCTTTCTTTCACCTTCTTCATTTTTTCTCCTCTTATTTTACATGATTTTCATTAAAATTGTGTTTTAAGCTTTACTCTTTAAACCAATCATTAAAAGCTTATTCATTTTTTCAAGAAGTAAGATTTGAAAAGGGAACACAGAGGGACAATATTTTGGTAAAATACTTATGAGTGAATTTTTAATCATAACTTCCCTTAAGCTTGGATTTTGTTTTACAATAAAAGCTTAATTCATTCTAAACAATTTAAGACGACCCATTTTAATTCAACATAAATAAAAACACACATATCCATTTTTCTTATTTTGGGATATCACTTCTCATTTTTGTCTCGCTTGTTTTCATGTATTCATGAATTTTTAGATTGTCTTTTCTTTTAAGTTTATAGTTTCCTTTTTAAAATTTCCATAGTTTGATTAATGGTTTAATTTCACTTTTGGTATAGAGTTTGATTTTCTTGGTTTTTCTTTATTCTTAGTTTGGATTGGATTTTGTGGTATTTCCAAAGTATATATGAGGGAAAAGTTTTAGTAAGCTACAATAGTTGGTTTACATGAGGAAATATTTACTCTACCATTTTAATAAGATTTCATTTATCTAAAGGTTATATTCATCAAATTTTCACTTTCTTTGAAATCAATTGTTATCTATGGAGAACATTAAGATATGTTTCAAGTATTTTAAGCTCACCTTTATAAAGGAAATAATTGCATACAGTCTTTACTTTGAATCTCTCCCATACCCCTCAACAATCAAAGCCTCTACTTTGGTAGATAAAGAGAAGACTAGTGGGGTCAAACTTAACTCATATCATATCTATTTATTTATATAGAAAGCCTCTTGTACCACCCCGCTCTCTTCACCCAATTACTAAGATAAATTCTCTAAATATGTTTATCAAAAGGGTGGGAACAAGAGAGTTGAAAGTACATATGTGTTAGAAGTATATGCAAACCTGTCGAGGTACTGAACAGACTCGATGGAAGTGGATAAATGCATACATGGTATTGAAACAACTTCATCGAGGTGTTGAATAGGCTTGTTGGCAATGAAGCAATGTTAGGAGAAGAGTTAACTTTATAACAGATGCATACTAATTGTTTTTGACAGATTGGAAATTGTGTCCATTTTCAAGAGGGGATTTTGTGGATTGATTTCCTAACAATCAGAGAAGAATTTCACCAAATTGTTGAAAACCCACTTCCAAAATGGGCTATTTTATCTCTCGCATGAACTAATTCCTCTAAAAAGAAATATGCTGGGAGAAATACTATCAGATTCAAACGAAATTTTTAGAATTACTGTTGCTGCCAATTTTTAGGAGGTGATTTTGAAGATTCATTTACGCCCAAATGATGATGAATCTCCCCGAACGGTGATAGCATTTAGGTGGTGGAGAGGATAAGCTCGAGGAGCCTTCTTGTAAAAGGAAAGAAGAGACCAAAGTTAGGGGGTTAGAGTAGAGATGAGAAGGAAGTGTTAGAATAGCGATAGAGTAGAGAGAGGAAGAAAAGGAACTGAGATTCTGTGATAGTCCATTTTTGTACGCAGTTGTAAATAGACAATTATATTAATACAAAACAATAATTTTTCCTGCACATGAGTTGTTTCAGTGTACTTATGCAATTAAATGAATAATATCTGTCTATGTTCATATATGTTGTAGATGTATGTTAGATTTCATCTGCAGGTATAGACATAATTTACTGTCTGTGAGTTATTTTGAATTCATTCTGGGTTCTTTATGGTTGAATGCAAGGAGTTGCATGACAGAGTGATAAAGAATCTATGAGCTAGTGCAAAGAGTGAACATTTGAGTTATGTGTTGAATTCAGGAAAGAACGTGCTAGGAGGGCACACAAGAATAATTATAAAGTCAAGAAGGAACCTCAAGTTTTCTAAATACCTTAGAGGAGAAGCTATGTAGTGAAAGCACAGAGGAACAAAATTGTTGAAGATTATGTAGATCTTTTCCAAGCGGGCACAAAGCAAGTGCAAGGAGTGCACAAAAGAACTATGTTTCGAGTTCAGTGAGAAGATAAGTGTCATAGGAGAAGACACTTACAGAGTTACTTAACACTCTAGAGGAATACCTATGCAAGGAGTGCACCAGGCCAACACTTGGAAAAAGCGTTGAAAGACAACAAGTTGAAGTCTAGTCAAAGTGCACAGAGTGCGTGTTGAGAGAAATTGTTTCAAGTTTATATGCTCAAGAGGTTGAGTGAAAAAGTGTACCAGGAGAAGCACCAGACTTATTCTAAGGAAGAATAAGAAGGCTGAGACACTTCAAGTTCCAAGCTCAGGAGAGATAGCACGAAACTGCATGCACAGCGCAAGTGTGCACACGGTTGAGGTCAAGTTTCATTGAAAAATTTCGAGAGGGATAGTACTTTCAGAAACACAGATGAGACCTAAATTTACAGGGCTCACAGAATAATTTTTGAAGGCCATAGCCTTTGAAACGTTTGAAATATTCCAGGTTAGGGAAGAAAGCAAAAAGAAATCTTAGGAGGAGTAGTGGTTTTAAGTCTCAAAAGAAAACAATTAGAAAAGTTTCTAAGTCATGAAGAGTTGAAGCGTTTAAAGGTGGAGCGCAAACATTTGAGGTAATCGAAGGAAGATCAAGGGTTAATATTCATTTAGGAGGAGCCAAAATATTTCAATCCATTAGATGTCAGAGAAGCAATGCACTAGTTAGTCACGAGGAGTCATCAGAATTTTGCAGAACCAAAAGATTTGGAAGAAGTAGAGTGAATTTCGCAAAATCATGAAACAAAAAATCCCAAAATCATCGAGACCATCCATTGAATGGGGACATGTTGCAAGAGATCATCATTTTGATGACTTGTAGAGTGGAAAGGTCAAAGGGTGGAGTCATGATAATTCGTGAAATCCAAAATCACAAAATGATTGTGGCTGTTCATTAAGGTAGGACACATGGTGACAGATTAGAGTTTTGTTGATTCGTGAATCGAGAAGTTGGAGGTAGGAGTTGCGAAAACTCACGAAACATGAAATCATGACTCGATCACAGCCATTGGTTGGAGAGCTCTTGTGGACCATTGATCTGATTTGAATATTTCACAATTTCGGGTATCGAGGGATCGCGAAAATGGAGGTGAATTGCATCGAGAATTCTCGATACATTGAATCCCGACACGCTCAGAAGGATTCTCCACAGGTCATAGCAAAGGGTCATCTGGATAGAATATAAGGGAGGAGTTAGCATGACCTAAGCCCTTGTCGGAATTTCAGGACATGGGGGTTCGAAGTACGGAGAGTTGGTTGAATCATATAGCCGAGATAGGAAATCGAGAAGTGCCAATTTGAATAGGCATGTTGTCATGAGGCTTGGTCACATGGAGGAGACTTGTACCTAGTGCTTGTTCACGTGGGCGAAATTTTCATAAAAATACCTATGGATTGTTTCTAAGAGGTTCCAACAGGGAAGAAAAGACTGTTTCAATTCAGTCTTGAGAAGATCCTAAGACCGGGAGGTCTCACAACCGTTGGAGAGAAGGGGGGTCTGCAACAATTGGTATGAGAGGAGAATTTTTTGTCTATAGATTTCAGACGAAAGAGAAAGAGGAGAAAGACAAAATTTGATTCTCATATGGGAGACAAAGGTGAGACATATGAAAATAATGTAGAGTAATGATGATTTATTAGAAGATTGTTGCATGTGAGCAACAACAAAAATTTAAATAGTCAGGTGAGTTGTAAGAGAAGATGGAGATGCTCTTAGTTGTAGAGGAACCAACAGACTTGCTAGGAGGGTAGGTAGCAAAAGATAAAGATGGCTATTTAAGGCCATAAGCATGGTCGAGGAGAAGACCACCAATAGAAAACCAAATTTGAGATAGATAAAGAACTCATAGAAATAATAGCAAAGATGGAGAGGCTAGCATTAAAGATGCAATAGGATGCAAAGGTAGATTGTACATATGAATGGCCTTTGAAGAGGAAAGTAGAATGGCATGTCCAGAAGTTGATGGCCAAGAGACAGCAACAAATGTTGAGAAGGTGGTTGAGGCACGCTAAAAACCTCTGTAACACAGGAATGAAAGTGATTTACATCTAAGAACCAGAAGTTGGAAAAAGCCTCAGTGATGATGAGGAGGAGAGATTAGATAAGGATCTCATAAACTGCCAGGTGGGCAATGAGATGGTATCATTGGAGGATCTCATAGACTTCCAGGAAAGCATAGGAGAATAAATTCCAGGTTGTCAGGTGGGTGAGGAGAATGAAGGGAGATTGTCTGAAAGTCTCATGAACTCAACTGAGAGTTCAAATCAACAAGGAGTCCTAATAGGTGAAGATTCATATGGAGTTACAGAATATGTGAATGAATATGATGAGAAATTAGATACTCTCACCATCTAGGAGGTGGATAAGAGGAGTATTTTGATCATTGGGGGAATTCAGGTATTTCTTCCAAACATCCAAGTTGGGGCCAGAGCATGTGTTGTAGGTGCAACAACAGAAGGAAAACCAACAAGAAATGTCAAATAAGAGGAAAAGGAGAAGATACTGAAGTCTAACCTAGTATAATAAGAAGAACATTCTGAGGAATGGTTCAAAATTTTCAGCCATGAAGCTGAAGAGGAGGTAACTATAACATTGGAGTCTGCAGTAGAAGAGGAAGCATGCAACATGGATTTTACTGATATGTGTGGAGAACTAGAAGCTATGGAAAGAAGAGTGATAGTGAAAAGAATTCACATACAACAGGTTAAGTTGGAAATAGATGGAGGAGTATACCATCCTAGGAAGTAGTTGGAAGAAATTGGAATTGAATTAGCACCAAAGAAGTTGGAAGAAAATAATATGTTAATGGAGATGGTTGAACAACAATTCAGTGAGGAAACTACAGAACTGAAATCTGCACCAGAATGGAAATTTCGTATTACAGGAGAGGAAGACAACATGGGAGGTCAAGTAGATCTATCTATTAATAAGTATGGAGAGGAGGAAGTGCAGCAGAGAATACTGCATAAGAAGAGCCAACCACTAGAGAAGTTGGACAGGGTGATTGAAGAAATTAGGAAGCTGATGTCGAGGTCAACATAAGAAGCAATTAGCAAGGAGAAGATGAAAAAAGGATAACTTTCCCTAATAGCATGAAAGAAGAAGAAGGATAAGCAACAAAAGAATCAAAGCACAGGAGAAGGTAGACATCTCCAAAAAAAAGTTTGGGATCCATGTGAATTTCAACATAACTGGAGAGCTCATGAGAAGGAGCTCATGAATTTTTCACAGTAGTGGAGTATGATGCAGGATCATATTTCCACCTCAATGAATGCATCAACAAAACCACACGTCAGCATGCATTTGGATATAAGGAGAGGCGTCGACCCTCTCATTTTCGAAATTCAAATTGTAAAATTCTGTAAATTTATGTGTAAGGGTGATAGAATGCCAAAGGCATGCCTTTAGATAGGTGGGGATGGGTTCTTCTAAATTACCTACTGTAAGCAAGCCTAGATCTGATATAGTTATGGATATGGGTTCTTTGTAATGAGTCATAGTATAAGGTGTCTTAACTTAGACGGTGATAGCATTTAGGTGGTGGAGAGGATAAGCTCGAGGAGCCTTCTTATAAAAAGGAAGAAGAGACCAAAGTTAGGGGGGTTAGAGTAGAGAAGATAAGGAAGTGTTAGAATAGAGATAGAGTAGCGAGAGGAAGAAAAGGGACTGAGACTCTGTGATAGTCCATTTTTGTACATAGTTGTAAACATACACTTATATTAATACAAAACAACAATTTTCCTGCAGATGAGTTGTCTAAGTGTATTTATGAAATTGAATGAATAATATTTGTGTATGTTCATTTATGTTGTAGATTTGTGTTAGATTTCATGTGCATGGATAGGAAAAATTTATTGTCTGTTATTTATTTTTAATTCAGTCTGGATTCTTTATGGCTAAATGCGAGGAGTTTCATGACAGAGTGTTGAAGACTCTTTGAGCCAGTGCAAAGAGTGCACATCTGAGTTATGTGTGGAATTCAGGAAAGAACGTGCCAGGAAGGAACACCCGAAGAATTATAAATTCAAGAAGGAACCTCAAGGTTGTTAAATATTTTAGAGGAGAATCTGTGTAGAGAAATCATAGAGGAACAAAATTGTTGAACATTATGTAGAGATTTTCCAGGTGGGAACCAAGCAAGTGCAAGTAGTGCACAGAAGAACTCTGTTTCGAGTTCAGTGAGAAGAGATGTGTCATAGGAGAAGACACTTACAGAGTTACTGAACACTTTGGATGAAGACTTATGAAATGAGTGCACCAGGCCAACACTCGGACAAAGTGTTGAAAGACAGAAAGTTGAAGGCTAGTCAAAGTGCAAGGAGTGCGTGTTGAGAGAACTTGTTTCAAGTTCATAAGCTCAGGAGGTTGAGAACAAAAGTGTGCCAAGAGGAGAACCATAATTCATCTAAGTAATAAGTAAAAGGATGAGACACTTCTAGGTTCATTCCATAGACAAGCTCAGGAGAGATAGCACAAAATTTCATGCAGAGCGCAAGTGTGCGCAAGGTCAAGGTCGAGTTTCATTGACAAAGCTCAGGAGGGACAGTACTTTCAGAAATGCAGATGAGAACTAATGTTACAGGGCTTTTAGAATAAATTTCAAAGGCCGTAGGCTTTGAAACATTTGAAATATTCCAAGTTAGGGAAGAAAGCAAAAAGAAAGCTCAGGAGGAGTAGTGGTTTTAAGTTTCGAAAGGAAACAATTAGAAATGGTTCTAAGTCCTGAAGAGTTGAAGTGTCTAAAGATGGAGTGAATAAATTCAAGGTAGCCGAAGGAATATCAAGGGTGAATATTCATTCAGGAGGAGCCGAACTATTTCAAGACGTTAGATCTCGGAGAAGCAACGCACTAGTTATCCGTGAGGAGTCATCGAAATTTCACAGAACCAAAAGATTTGGAAGAAGTAGAGTGAATTTCGTGAAATCGAGAAATGAAAAATATTGAAATCATCGAGACTGTCCATTGAAAGGGAACACATGGCAAGAGATCAACATTTTGTTGATTCACAGAGTGGAAAGGTCAAAGGGTGTAGTCATGAGAATTCGTGAAATCCAAAATCACAAAATGATCGTGGCCATTCATTAAGGTGGGACATATGGCGACAGATTATAGTTTCACTAATTTGTGAATCAAGAAGTTGCAGGTAGGGGTTGTGAAAACTCATGAAACGCAAAATCACAACTTGATCACAACTGTTGGTTGGAGGGATTTTGTGGACCGTTGATCTGATCAGAATATTTCACAATTTCGGGTATCATGGGATCGAGAAAATGTAGGTGAATCACATCGAGAATTTTTTATATGACAAATCCCGATGCGCTCAGAAGGATTTTCCCGAGGTCATAGCGAAGGGTCATATGGATGGAGGATAAGGGAGGATTTAACAAGAGCTAAGCCCTTGTCGGAATTTCCGGACTTGGGGGTTCGAAGGACGGAGAGTCGATTGACTCATATAGCCGATATGTGAAATCGAGACATGCCAATTTGAATAGGCATGTGGTCATGAGGCTTGGTCAGATGGAGGAGGCTTGCACCTAGTGCTTGTTCACACGGGTAGAATTTTCATAAAAAGACCCGTGGATTGCTTCTGAGAGGTTCTAGCAAGGAATCAAAGACTGTTTCAATTTAGTCTTGAGAAGATCCTAAGACCGAGAGGTTGCGCAACCCTTGGAGAGAAGGGGGGTCTGCACCATTTCAACAACTTTTAAGTTGTTAAACTACTTTGAGAGTTTACAAGTAAAACATATCCCTAGGTTCAATCATAATCTTTTCGCCTTTTCATTAAATACTTTTCTCTTGATTAGGAGTAAGGCTATCATTTTCTTAGTCAAGATAGGTTTTCCTTTTGTTTACTTGCATCTTAGGATTAATCTTCATTTGCATTTAGAATATTTTGTTTCATTCTTTAAGTCTCCTTTCATAGGAGCAAGCCTCATTGTGGCTAGATTGAGCCATAATTTTATTCACCTTGAGAGGATCATCATTTCCAAAGTAATAACATATGGGTGACTCATTTCCCTTCGGTTTGTTAATAGTAATAATAATCTACTCTCATACACTAACAAGTTGAAGGACTTGTATATAGACAGTTGTACATACAAGATATCTTAGGCTAAATTAACCTTAGGCTAGTCTTAGGAAAGAGTAAATTGACCCATTTTAACCAGTCAAAATCACCATTCCAAATGGATAAGGGCCTAACTAGTGCCCTATTTGGGTGATTTCCCCAAATTTAATTATGATCATTTTTGTCCATCAACACGTTGTCAACAATGAAATGAAGTGGGGTCCCCTTGTCCCACATCTGTGAATGGAAGAGGAACTCCCCCTCTTCAGACTCCTATGGTTCCTCTGGCTAGACATTTTTGGTAGAGATGGTGACATTGGGTTCAAGATCAATGATATTGTTTCTACCATATGATTCTGAGTCATAGTTTGAGCCAGAATTTGACTCCAAGGTTTTAATCTTAGCCACCAGTGATTGTTTGGAGTGATATTCATCAACGTTGTGCCAAGGTATTTTTTGGAACTCACACCACGTTTTATTGTCCTTCTTTGAATTTTTGTTACCCTTATTTGATTGTGGCTTGGACTAGTTGTCCTGGGGATAACCATCCTTTCTCTATCCTTTGTTTTGGGAATTAGGTCCACCTTTTTCGTGCTTTTGGTGTGATTGGTTTGCAGAGATCAAATCTTGCTTATTCATTTTGTTGAAATTTTGCTCGATCTTGATAACATATCGATAAGTAACTCCCAGTGAGGAGATATTCTGGATCTTCATATCTTTAACAACTGGGTAAATACCTATCCAATTTAACAATTGAAATGCATGATTATGAAGATAAAAGTGTCTTATTTGTTGCTATACTTTGGTTTTTGTTTGTTTGGATGGCTATTTTCAGGTTGGTTGTCCGGTTTTTTTGGCTAGCTATTTAGAAGAGAAACGAAATAGAGCTTTAGCAAGGAGCCATAAACTAGTGATAGTTCTAGTCTAGTTTGTTAAAAACATCAACCTAACAAATTTCCATGGTTGGACGACTTGTTGTGTGCTAGGGAAGACCTGTCAGGTTTATGGTTGGCATGTTGTGTATTGAGTGGTATCAGGAGAGTAGAACGAAAGGATTTTTCCAGTGAATGCCAATTGGACTCAATATTAAATACATAACCATTAAATTTTGTTTTTCAAATGACCACTTGGGCTCCAAAAAGTGTACCATGCATGATTAGGAAGATAGAAGTGCCTTCTTCAGGACTAGTAATTAAAATGTGTGTCATGTGTTGAGCCAAAGTAATTCCTGAAAGACATTTTCGATAGCCCAATATGAGGGATATGTGTAATTCCTTCCATGATCAACATGGACTTGACACGTGACATTGAAAAAACATTAATAACAAAAAAAAATCAATGTCAACCACTAAAAAAATATTTCAATATTCACCATACTATATATGTGTAAAGAAAGTAATTAAAGTAAATTTTTTTTTAGCAAATTCAATGTGTTCCATGAACAAATATTTCAATATCCACCTTACTATATATGTTTGTATAGAAATAAATTAAAGTAAAACAAAATTTCACCCTTTCTATAGCCTATTATGAGGGACATGTGTAATTCTACAGCATTTCCCCACGCTCAATATTTAACATACGATTCTAAAACTCACACATAAGACATTAAAGTCTGTACTATTTCCAATGGAAGTGGTCCCACTTCATTTGGATTTTGTATGAAGAAGTTATGATTGTTTTACCCGGAACACCTGTTTATTGACTAGCTTCATGATTGGTCACAAATCCTATCTTACACAGAGTGTATCTCCATAATTATAGTGAATCAAGAGCTGAAATTTTTACCAGAGGTGCCTTGATATGTCTCCTCAATACCATATCAATTTCACCATCTGAATTTTTCTAGAAAAAAAGTTATATCAAAAATGGTAAGATGACCTGAAAATAACATACCTTAGAACACATCACCAAAAGACTTCATCCTCCCTTGAAATCCGGCCTTCTTTTCTTCTTGTTTCCTCTGAAATTTAACTTGTATCAAATGAATGTATAATGATGTTTATTTATACCATTTATTTCACTTCCTTTTAACATTAGGGCTGACCTGACACTTTCTTATTTTGTAATTCTTTTCTTTAATTATCTTCAGGGCCTACATGTACTTCGTTCTTGAATTTACTTTGTAATATTCAAAAATTCATTTCTCCTCAACCATGAGGATCCACATGATGTGCCACATACCACCAGAAACACCATGATGTATACTATCCATCCATGGGTGTTGTATCGACATGTGCATTTTCCTTCATGTCCAAATACCTTCATCAATCTTGCGGTCCAAAACCCATGACTAGGGTTGACATCAATGACAACAACCAATCTTCCAACATTGTTCTCATGTGATCGGTGAGATTAGGCTTAAAGGCTCATCGCAGCCAAAGGAAGATTCAAGAAAATCAAAGAGTGACAACAACAATCAAGGAAAAATTACATCTTAGAGTGGGAAATATGGCTTTTGAGTTTTTATTTTATCTATTGTTGATGACAGTTGGATTCAAAAGTTTTTGGACAACATGTTTTATTTTTTAAATATATGAGTAATGCATTTTTTAAAACAATGTCAATTATAAATAAGATAAATTGTCAAATGTGCATGTGATAATGGGAGTCACAAGGAGAGATGTTCTTGTTTAATTGACTAGTTATGTTATAATTTTTAAGAGCTAAATGGGAGTAACAAGGGGTCCCACCTACTAGTTATCATTTATTTATAATCCTTATTGTGATTATTACTTTTCCCCTTAACTAAAAATTTGGTTGAATCTTTAGTTAACTTAGCTAATGAGGTGGTTCAACTACCTCAACCAATTCTGATTTGCTTAAAGGCAAAAGGAAAAGGAGGAAAATTGGGAGGATAGAAAGAGAAGCATACTAAGGTTTGCTCTTTGAGTTTATGTTGAGATAGTTCAGTTTTCATTCATTCCTTAATTTATCACAAGTCTAATTCTCTTTTATGATAGAAGGGTCTCATTGTAGACAACAATATTTAGGGATGAATTACAACATTCGAAAACTTGTTTTTCAGAGGTGTTGATCTAACTTCCATAGTCTGTGTAGACTTGTCTTTTTGTGAATTAGTTTTCAAGACTAGAAAAGGCTATTGCTCAGAGTTGAGTGGGCAGAAATCTATGGCAAGATGATCCAACTTTTAGAGTTCAGTTTTGATTTTCTGTCAGAGGTCCTTTTGTATGTTCCATCGGGGATGTCTAAGTTTGACTTTGGTCTGAAATTTTTGCATGAGATTTTGTAAAGAAAATGACTCTTTGGTGAATTGGAATGAAATAAAGGATTGTTTTATGTCTCGTCTGTCTTGATTATCATCTTGGTGTCTTACTTCTATCTTTACACTTGTTTTCAGCAACTATTATATTCAGAAAATCATATTAAAATGAATTTTCCAACAAGATTTTAATTGTGAAAAGACTAGCCTAAGCACTTTTATGGATACTTGTGAGTTAGGATTTTATTTTTGATGGATATAAACCTAGGGTGACATTCCCGTCTATTTTGATTTAGCCAACAAGAATTTGAAAATGCTTGAGTAAGATCATTTCATATCTTTTCCTCAACAAAACCCAATATACTATCGATAGTAGGCTTGAACATCCGTTGAACTGGACAAGTGTTTGTCGGGGACATAATGGTCATTTATAGCACCTACTTAGACAAGGAAAACAAAAATAGATTTATTATGTGTGCTGACATGGCAGACAGCGAAGTCATGATGATAGTCAAATTGACTATCCTACACAACTTGTCTAGAAACATGCAGAAAAGATCTTTCCGGGTAATGGGATACCCATTACAAATTTCAATATATTACCGAAAATAGTATATGACCATGGAAATTTTGATCGGATTATATCACTCAATGAAAGAAGTATTGTGGAAAAAGTTGCTAGGGTTTGTTCAGAATATCATTCCGTATCGGACACAACAATCAACCAACTTGCAGAGAGAAATGACATTTACCCAATTGGAACCATTGGTGTAGATGTCACACTCGTGGGAAAAGTTGGCTCGCAACACATTCTCAATATAAAAGATGGATATTTAGACAACAACAAAGCAATGGTACTGTTCTCCATACCTAGTTTTTTCCTTTACTTTCACATGATCATATAGCTAAGTTATCTTACACAACTATTGCATTGTTCCATGTTGCAGCTACAATTGTTTGAAACCTATTCAAATTTATTTTCCTCAATGGAACAACAATTTCATAAAGGGAGATTTCCACTTATTCTCTACAAAAATATAACAAAGAAAAGAGATTTTAAATAAAGGATATTTCCCACAACCGAAGAAACATTTGTAACATAATTGCAAACAGACATAGTACAGGATATCAGTAAACTAACTAGCTCGACATCTATTGTACGTATACATCGACAATTCCATCCACACTTTGCACATAAAAATTGCCTTAAACAATTTTGTGAAGCTTTTTTGTTGTACGCATATATATTATATTGTTCAAGATATTAACTACTATGCTCACGTGCGCAGGTTGAGGGTGTTTTGGTTGAAGCAAATGCGTACTCGACCCCCTTCGAGCCTGTATGTTCCAAATGAAACTTGCCTACTTCTTCCTCTTCTATCATAAATGATGTCACAATTGATTGCCTACGATGCAGTAAGAAATACCCTTACATATATATACATTGCCTCAACATTGCCATCTGAACTCTCAATAACACAATTGTACATTGTACAATTAGACAACCTATATTACAAGATGTGCTTCTTGGGTTGGCATATTTTCCATATGAATTATACCTAAAGAAAAAGGAAAACATTGTCTACATGTTACACGAGTTTCGTGCCCATAGAAAATTTGCATTAAATGAGGACAATTCCATACTTCATATCGGATAAACCAAAAAAAAAATCATATCATGCGTTGACAAGAAACAAAACAATATGATATGTATCTATCCATGCTACCCAAACAATATATGAATAGAGTTTTGAGGTGCCATGACAAAGTGAACTGGAGGCACATAATATTGTTTAGTCTAGGAATGAGAAACATGAGGAAAGACCTCATAAAAATTACCCAACTGTGAGTAATCAGGTCCATCCTTTGAGCTGTCAAAATGGCTTGCTCCTTTGAATGGAACAATCTGGCATTTTCAATAGTATTGCAAATTTGGCATTGTTCGAAATCCATAAAGTTAAATGTTGACACTATTTTCCAGAACTAGTAATGTTATAACATTTTTAGGTCAATGTGATCTTGGTTCATAGTACTCTCAGAAGAAAATGTTCATAGTGATCTTGGTTCTTAGAAATATAGTAATTGAAAAATTTCTTGGTGCCCATTTGGCGAGTTGGTTATAGATGGGATACAATGCCCAATCTCTGCTGAGTCTTTCCTATCTTGTGTTTGGCAAACTTTTGTTCATGTGCTTTCATACTATAGCTCAAGGTTTTCATGGGCCCGATGTTTGAATTATGGTTGGATAATGGAGTCAGGATCTTAGCGGTTTTTCTATGATCTTAAAGAATATACAAGACCTTCCTTTCCTTTTAATGTAATCTCTGTGAAGCAAATGTAATATGCAGTTCATTTTAGAACTTTTATTTGATTGATGAAATTACAAAAATTCTTCTTCATAAATATTTTGAAACAAAAGGATATATGCTCGCTGAAGTCGAATGGGACTATGATATCAACCAAAGAAAATTAAAATTAAAATTCGTCGTTGTTATAATTACGGTCAAGTTGATAGTACAATAATTTTACTTGAACAACCCTCCATTGATTTTTCTATAGTTTTTCAATGCTTCTCTTATGCAAAGACATCCTGGAAAGTATAATTGTGACTCACTTTCTCTATTCCTTGATTGAAGAGCATGTTCACCTATCGAATGCACTTCATATTTATTGTTAAGACCATCAATGGGGCTTTGTTAAGACCAATTCCCACTTCTGAAAATTTCCCTCCCCTTTATTTTTCCCCTCTACTTTCCCTTTCTGGTTACTTAGTCCATTTTTAGAAAATTTCTAAGTGTGTGGGTTGGCGGATTCAAGCATTCACATTTCCACTATTTCTTTTATATCATGAGTCCAACCGACCGCTTCCCCATTCCATACTCATACACTTCTTTGATAGCGGGTTCCTGACCAGGTGGGCTCAATAATGTGCTTCCATTGATCTGCCCCCTACAAACAACACCTAGAGTTCCCTGATATACAAATTGAAAACAAAATTCCCCTTTCTTTCTCCCATCTACTTTCCCTTTCCATTTACTTAGTCATTTTTCTAAATATGTATCATGCTTTTATATCATGAGTCTGACTGACCGATTCCCCATTCCATAATTAGCCACTTTTTCAATCACCGGTTCCCGGGTAGGCATGCTCAACATTGCACTTCCATTGTTCTGCGACCTACAAAAAACACCCAGAGTTCCACGATATACAAATTGAATATAGAATTATGCCATCATGCCTTGTTCCATGTTACACATTTTGCAGTCAAAAGATCGGAGACATACAATTTGACCATCTTGCCCTCACGTCTCCTGAGTATAACTTGTGACCCTATTTTGAAGCCCAAATGACAGCTTTCCATATATGACAATTTCTTGGAATCTATTTTGTGGGTCGTCAGGTTGGAGGGTTCACGAAATCTCCAATCCTTAATCTCTCTTCGCCTTCTCTGCCACCTTCTCACTTTTTTATAAATATGCAATTATTAATATTTAATGCTAACATCTCATCATGCAGGAACCATAAAGATTGTCATTAATGAGTGAAAGGCTCAAGGAGATCTCCCATTAATATGAATTAAACCAAGATTTGTGGAGGGTTATATTATCCCTTTCGAGTGTTAATTTCAAACATCATGGAATCTATTTTGTGCATCGTTGGGTTGGCAGCTTCACGAAATATCCAATCATTAATCCCTCTTCATCATCCTCACCACCTTCTCACTTCTTTATAAGTATGCAATTAATAATCTTTAATGGTAAAAGCTCATTATGCAGGAACCATATAAATTGTCATTAATCAATGAAAGGATCGAGGAGATATCCCATTGATATTCATTAAATCAATATTTTGTGGAGGGTTATATTATCCCATTCGAGTGTTCATTTCAAACACCATCTAGAGAAAACAAATGTTCTCGTCAACTTATGGAAGTAACTCAACAATAGTTCTATCACGATATAGTAAACATCTTTGAGCATAATGACCAAAAATTCCAATAGTCCAGGGCATATTCTTACTACTCATCCCCTTCCGCCTAGAAGGAAATAAGGAGATGGTCCCTTGGTGCATCAAGAGATATATTTCAAGCCAAAGAATTCCAAGACAACCCACCCCTACATTTATTTGTTTTATAACCCTATAAATGTGTATATCCTGCCCCTGCGTTTATTGTTTTTGTAACCCTATAAATGTGTATATCCTGTATTCACTCTGTATATCCATCGCCTGCTCCAAATTTCAAGGATTTTATAGAAAATAATGAAAGAATAGACAAAGAAGAGTTTGATGCGGTCAATTTCAAGTCGGAAGAAGATGATCTTATGGAAAATGATACAAAGATGGATGATGGAAATGTGGATGTTGTTCCCACTTCTGCACCCAAATTTAAATCCACCATAATGGGGGGCACTTCCTAGCTTGGCGATGGTGGCCCTAAAAATACAAAAGGAAGGGGTTTCAGAGAAGAAACTAACGTTGAACGCAATAGATACTTTACAACATGAGAGTTTGAGTCTCTCGACTTGGATGGCGGTCCTCGTCCTTAGAGATGTATCCTTTACTTTCATTTTTAGGGTTTTTTATTAGGGTTTGGATCTTTCCATGGTGCAGGATTTGTCCCTAAAGTAATTGAATGTAAGGAGATGCTCTCTTGGTGTGTCGAGAGATATATTTCAAGCCAAATAATTATTCAATTGCGAGACCAATCTCATGTTTTGTGGAGATACAATTAACATCTTAGAGGGTGAGGACCAGAACTCCTAGTGGTCCAAGGCATATTATTACTAATCATCCCCCTCCTCCCATAACAAAGTAATTTGGACCTCTGGAATTTCTCATGCAGGATGTGTCCATGGAGTCTTTGACTATAAGGAGGTGGTATATTGGTGCATCGAGAGATATATTTCAAGCCAAATAATTATTCCACTACGAGACCACTCTCCTGTTTCTTTGTCACCTCAGGTCTTCCGCAAGATGTTGAGATTGTTGAATCCAAAATTGACCTTCAGAGGAGAAGACTTCAAGGAGTTTCTAAAAAAACATGACAATTAGTTTTGTATGCATGTTCAAGAGCTTGTTGATTCCTTCTACATGTTGTTGCACTAGATGAACAACACATAATTGTATGAATGTTTTTTTTTTTGTAACTCCTCTACTTGTATTTATGACAAGTATGTTCAATGCTTTGGTGCAAAGAACTTAGTCCAATGTCTATGGATAAATATATATTACCCACTATTTTTCTTATATATTTACTATTAAAAAATTTCCTTGGAATCTTGGTTGGGGCTTCTTAGTTGGATTTAACACCTCTTCTCGTTTTGATGGTTCGATAGTCTCGTAATTTTTAAATATTGTATTGAATCAAGTAATTTGATCAAATATTAAGCATTTTACAATTATATGACAATGCAATGTGTCGATCACATGAGGCTTCTACGGAAACATAAATGAATTTCACACACAGTTTCAAACCAACTTTCAATTCCATTCATAATGTAGATAGAACATAGCAACACTAATTCACGATGCGGGAGTTGGGGTCCCTCCCAATAGGTTTCATTCTCATATCAACCTTATTGAGAAAACAATATATTATTTCCCTCTTTCCTCCTTGATTCCTTCACTCGAAAAGCAAGCATAATATTGGTTGTCCATCCCCTGGCCTCTATTTGAGCACTTTTACTTTATTAATGAAATTACCAAATTTCTTCTTCGCAAATATTTTGAAAAAAATGATATATGCTAGCTGAAGTCAAATGGGGCTATGAAATCAACCACAATATTAAAATTCAAGTTCATAATTGTTATACTTAAGGTCAAGTTGACAGTACAATAATTTTATTTCAACAACCCTCCATTGATTTATCTATAGCATTTTGATGCTTCTCTTATGAAAACACATCATGGAAAGTATAACTATGAATCACTTTCTCTATTATTTGATTGAAGAGCCTGTAGAGTTGTCTAATTGACTTCATAGTTACTGTTTATCCTAAATTCTGCACCTGAGTGTTAAAGGGCAGAGCCAGGCCATCAGAAATTTGGAATGGTCATTCTTTTGAATCTATTGGTGAGTTAGAGGGTTGTTTCACCAAGAAAAAAGCATGGTCAAATTGGAAAAATGATATGGATGAGGGTTCTCCTTGGATGGTAGAAGAGTAATGAAAGACAAGTGAAATAATAGAGGTAAAAACAGA
>ML807458.1:178481-193283 GCA_009831015.1 Picea engelmannii | reverse complement strand
GTATTCTCTGATGATTTCAGCAGGTCTTTGGAATGGAAATGCAACTAAAAAATAGCCTATGTGTGATGTGGCTATACAAGTTCCTGCCTCATCGAGCTCATGGATGCAATTAGTTAGTACTCATTTTTCCATTTTAGTTAGTGTGTGTGCATAATTGCCAAAGATCCACGTGTATTTCAATCATTTACTAAATTTTGGGCACAAATCACCCTAGTATGCATTATTTAGGGTTTAAAAAAAATCCACAGTACTGTAACTTGTAACTTGTAACTTGTAAATTAACAACCCCATACATGCATTTTTCTTCCTAGGATGTGCATTTCTCATCATGCCTTGTTTTCGTGCATTTTTATGCATTTTTCCCTTTGTGCATTTTTTTTGCATTTACAAGGCAACTTTTAGCCTTTACGCACACTAGAGGGTTTTAGGTTTCAAAATGCACAACTAAAGTATGAATATATGTAAAATGATAAAATCTAAACTTCGTAATTTGAACCACTCAATTTGGAGGTCATATGAGTCTTAGGCGTGCATTTTACAGTAAGACGGTTTTACCCTCCATTTTACAAAAGGTCTTGAATATTGGTTCAAGGTAGAAGTCCTTAGTCTTTTAAAATTCACTCTGAATGAAATATATAGATTTGGAATGTTATTAGATTAACCCCAAATATTATATCGCTAAATTTGGAGCTATATAGAAGCAAGGGTGTGCATTTCCATTAGGTCAATTTCTACTGTTTTGGTCCCCCAATTTACAAGGTAGACTTTGCCTCTTTTACAAAAAAACCACTTTTATGTTTGCAAATGAAAATATACATATGTAGACAAGTGTAGAATTATCTAAGACACCCTCAAAAATTCAAATCATTCAAATTGCAGGTGTGTAAAGACCTAGGCGTGTATTTTTGTGAAGCTTGGCGTGCATTTTTGCACAAATACATAAATTGCAGTTTAAAAGAAAAACAAGTATTTTTCTCATTCAAGGATTTCATTTTTGTCTTTCTAGGTCTCATAGATGTTGATTTGTTTGTTTATTTATTTAATTATTAACATTTCGTCATATAACCTTGTATTTTCTAACGATTTCAACAGGTCTTCGCAATGGAAATGCAACTAACAACTAGCCTATGTGTGATGTGGTTGTACAAGCTCCTGCCTCATCAAGCTCAAGTACCTAGGTAGTTAGTAATCATTTTTCCATTTTAGTTAGTGTGTGTTCATAGTTTCCAAATATTCATGTATATTTCAACCCTTAACTAAATTATGGGCACAAATCACCCTAGTATGCATTCTTTAGGGTTTACAACAAATCCATAGTCCTATAACTTGTAACTTGTAAATTAACAACACCATACATGGATTCTTATTTCTAGGGAGTGCATTTCTTATCATGCCCTGTTTTCATGCATTTTCCCCTTTATGTAGTTTTTTTCATTTACAAGGCAACTTTTAGCCTTTACACACACTAGTGGGTTTTATTTTTCAATTTTCCCAACTAAAGTATGAATAGATGTAAAATGATAAAATCCAAACTCCACAATTTGTTGTGTCGGGCACTATAGTAAGATGGTTTTACCCTTTTGTTGTGTCGGGCACTACAACCCTCCATTTTCTTGTAATCAACTTGCAAAACCTCGCCAAGAAAATTGAGCCCCTTTATTTTTTGGCTTTGAAAACTTTTCGATCTGTATCTTATTGATGGTTCCTTCTCCCATTCCAAGCATGCTCTTCAAGCATTGTATACACTCGAGAAATAATTCAAGGACATATACTATGTTAATGAATATTGAGATGCCCTCAGGGCCAATTTTATAAAGAGAGAAGAACTTATGTGTGTAGGTTTTTTGTTGTGAACTATTTCAAGTGGAATGTATGTTGTTCACATGGACTATAAAGACAATGTTTTCTTATAGACTAATATGATGCATTCAATGTCATTTTCGTAGTATTGTTGTTCTTTCTTATATTTATAAGTCCCGAGCTCATGAGTTGTTATGTATGCAGAAATCTAATTTGGACTTTTCTGGTTATATGTATGTATGCATGTGTCTTTAACTTTGCACCTTTATTTCAACTATATGGGTGAGGTTTTTGGTAGAGTTTAGTTTCATTACAACTCATTTTAGTTACTTTAGTTTGCTACTAGCTAGGATAGGATAGGACAAATTAGTAGTAGATTAGATTTCTTTTCATACATAGTCTTCATCTACATCTTTGCATTGCATAACCATCCATCTTCACCCTCATAACCAAAAACAACATCTGTGCCACATTCCAGATGGGTCTCCTAAACCAAACAATGCATAGTCTAATTGGGATTGTGCATCAGGGAGTACCCCTTACTATTGCAGGGCGATTTTATCCCCGTCAACACCTCTATTTTACAAAAGGTATTGAATCTCGGTTCAAGGTAAAAGTCCTTAGTATTTTTAAGCTGCACTCTAGATGAAATATATAGATTTGGAATGTTATTAACTTCACCCTAAATCTTAGATTACTAAATTTGGAGCTATATAGAAGCATGGGTGTGCATTTCCATTAGGTCAATTTCTACTGTTTTGGTCTCTCAATTTATGAGGTAGACTTTTCCTCTTTTACACAACAACCACTTTTATGTTTGCAAATGAAAATATAAATATGTAGACATGTGTAAAATTATCGAAAACACCCTTAGAAACTCGAATCATTCAAATTGTAGGTGTGTAAAGACATGGGCGTGCATTTTTGTGAAGCCTGGAGTGCATTTATGCACAAATACATAAATTACAGTTTAAATAAAAACAAGTGTTTTTCTCATCCAGGTATTGCATTTTAGTCTTTCCAGGTTCGTACATGTTGATTTGTCTGTTTATTTATTTAATTATTAATAGTCAGTCATATAACCTTGCATTCCCTGATGATTTCAACAAGTCTTCACAATGGAAATGCAACCAACAACTATCCTATGTGTGATGTGGTTGTATAGAATCCTACCTAATCAATCTCATGGACCTAGGTAGTTAGTACTCATTTTTCCATTTAGTTAGTGTGTATCCACAATTTCCAAAGGTTCATGTATATTACAACCCATTACTAAATTATGGGCACAAATCACCCTAGTATGCATTCTTTAGGGTTTACAACAAATACAAAGTCTTGTAACTTGTAACTTGTAAATTAACAACACCATACAAGTATTTTTCTTCCTAGGGTGTGCATTTCTTATCATGCCCCGTTTTCATGTATTTTTATGCATTTTTCCCTTTATGCATTTTCTTGCATTTACAAGGCATTTTTTAGCGTTTATGCACAACATATGGTTTTTGTTTTAAAAAAAAACAAATAAAGTATTAATAGATGTAAAATGATAAAATACAAAATCCACAATTTGAACCACTCAATTTGGAGGTCATATGATTCTTAGGCGTGCATTTTATAGTAAGACTGTTTTACTTTCCATTTTACAAAAAATGTGGAATCTCGGTTCAAGGTAGAAGTCCTTAGTCATTTTAAAATGCACTTTGTATGACATATATAGATTTATAATGTTATTAACTTCACCCCAAAAATTAGAAAACTAAATTTTGAGCTATATAGAAGCATGGGTGTGCATTTCCATTAGGTCACTTTCTATTGTTTTGATCTCTCAATTTACAAAGTAGAATTTGCCCCTTTTACACAACAACCACATTTATGTTTACAAATGAAAATATAAATATATAGATAGGTGAAAATTATCTAAGACACCCTCAAAAACTTAAACCACTCAAATTGCACGTGTGTTAAGACCTAGGCGTGCATTTTAGCGAAGCTTGGCGTGCATTTATGCATAAGGGCATAAATTGTAGTTTAAAAGAAGAAAACATGTATCTCTTAAGTGTGATTGTGCATTTTTAATTGTTTATGATCTAAGAAGCTTGAATTAGGGTTTTATGCAACATTAGAAATCGTAATCCTAATTGTCTATATCATCATATATCATGAACATTGTCATCTACATATGGCTCAACCTGCTCCCTATATCCAATGCAATTTTTTATTTTTTTTTGACTTTATTATATGGGCGTTGGACGTCCGATGACTATTTGTCTCATTCCCGACAAGATTTCTAGCTTTGCTACGTCACACGTCCGATGATTCTGTCGAGACATATCGTTGGATCACTGAAGGACTATGCACTATAGAGCGTTGCCATGCCGACATAGGTCGCCGACCATAAAGTCATAATTTGGATGGCATTCGTGTCAGCTATATGATGGTACTTTAACGCACCTATGTCACAGTAACAACCGCCAACATTAGTAAAATGGTTTCTTGGAAAATTACACGTGGCAAATCAATGTGTCACAATACCACCACTGTATGATTGTCGTAATGACGATGATTTGTTGCAACAAGCAACTCTTTTGTAAAATCTCTCTACAGTTGCCTCGTGGTAATCGACGAAGTCAGATATCCAACATAAACTTATGGCCATCACATGTATGACAAAAGTGGTGCGACGAATAGATGAGGAGGGAGTTTGTCGGAAGCCAGATGAGGGGCCGTCAGATGGGCATGGGAATGACGTCGAAAAATGAGGTAAATGTACTAGTGAGACTTCATCTTCCCTTGGAAATTCGCTCCTCTAGACTGAAATTCTCCCCTCTTCCTTGGCTAGGTCAAATTGGTGTGATCCAAATGCCAAATGAGGATCCTCTTATTTATACGAGTCTTCTCCACATGAGGTGGTGTGACCAAGAATCAAAACTTTTGGATCACACCTCTTCCTTAAGGATGACCGACCTTAGGAGCTTCTTCACTTTACTTTAGGGGATTCTTCTCTTGGATTTAGGATCTTCTTCACTTGGCTTTAGGGGATTCTTCTCTTGGTTTTAGGGGCTTGCTTCAAGGCTCCTTGAAGGATCCTTCAAGACTTCATTTGTGTATAACTCTAAGTGGGCATGTGGAAACAACCACATATTATCTCATCCTTTGAGGGTCGTGCTTAAAATCTATGCCATAAGGGTACCACTTTGGAGTTATATACACTTATGACAAGGCTCCTTCAAGACTCTTCAATGATTCTTCAAGTGGACACATCATCATCACTTTTAGGGGATTCTGTGATTTACTTTAGGGTTTCTTCTAAGGTTGACATCAATGACAACCAATTTTCCAACATAACAAGATATTGAAACAAATACAAAATTAGATATTGAAGAAGAACTCATTTGTGCCTTAAGCTAAATAAAGAAGCTTAAGAAAAATAATTTGAAACAAAAGGAGCGGCTTCAAAAATATGAAGAGGAGGATTGTGATGCAAACGAAAAAATGTCACAAAAGCTTGAAGAAACATGGAATATAATTATTATCCTAAAGATTCAACTAGAAGAGGCGAAAAGGAGGAAATAAGTGATGAGAATCTAGTTGAAGGAAAAGGAAGGAAATTTTGAGAAGCTAGAAGCTAAAACTGTTTCCTTGAGAAAGGAAATGGAGAAGTCAACCGCTTAGTTGAATAAAATTTTGAAGTTTGTAAAGAGCACTGAAATCTTAGATAATATCATCAAATTCCAAATATCACCACTCATTAAAAATGGTCTTGGTTATTATAAGATTCATATGAACACCAAAGAAGATTTGAAAGCTATAAATCCATCGAATAAAGTAAATGAAGGAAAATCTAAAATCTATGTTGATATACTCAAAAGCTCCGTCAATGACAAAGACAACATGAAGAGAGAAAATGTTGTTATGCGGATAATTAACATTCCTCCCAGAGACACCATAGATAGATTCAAAAGATCTTTCCCACCAAGATGGCCTTGCATAACTTGGTACCAAAACTCTTTCCTTGGTTATTGTTTTTCTTGCAATCACTTTGGTCATAAACCAATAGATAATAGAGCATATGTTAAAAAGGACCATGTATGAAAAAAATAGAAGTACTTATGGGTTCTTAAATAGAAATTATAATTCATTTTCTCCATTATTTGATTACAATGTTGTATGTTATAAGTAAAACAATTATGGGCACATAGCATATTTTTGTAGAAGTGGTGCAATGGAAACTTCTAGACAAAACAAGGAAGAAGATACACTTGCCAAAAAAAATAAATAACCCATAGGAGTTTGGAAAAGGAAGTAGGAGCAAGAAAAGCAGAAGGAGGAATACATGCTTTTGCAAAAGTCCCTTCATGCTCAAAACAAAGGAAATATATGGTTTGTTGATAGTGGATGCTCAAGCCACATGACAGGGGAAAAGAACAAGTTTTTCACTTTGAAGGAAGTAAACAAATGTAGTGTAACATTTGGAGATAATGCTACCACAAGGATAAACAAAAAATGTACTCTTAGTCTTGATAATGGAAAGAATAAAACAAAGAATGTATTGTATGTTGAATGTTTGGAACATAATCTTCTTAGTGTCAGTCAAATGTGTGATCAAGGACACACTCTCACATTTGATTCTCAAGGTTGTGAGATAAGGAAGAAAGGCTTGGAAATATTAGTGGAAAAAGCATATAGAAACTCAAATAATGTATACATCCTCAATCATATCAAGGGAGAAAAATGCTACATGGGAAAAATAAATGAGAGTTGGTTATCGCATAGAAGAATGGGCCATATAAAATTTGATAATCTAGTAAAAATCATCACTAAAAAAGCAATGAGAGATATGTCAAATATTGATAAACCTTCAAACACTCTTTGCAATCAATATCAACATGGGAAACAAAGAAGAGCAAGCTTCAAATAAAATGAGTACTCAACAATGAAGCCATTGGAATGAAAATTAGGCGGATAACACAAATGTAGAACGAAAATCAGGTAGACTATACCTTTTAGTCGGTTTCCTTACTTGTTCAAATCTCCTTACAACTAGAATCGATTGTTCCACCTCTTTATCTGATTTAGTCGACTCATTTTAATCATGTTCTTCGTTCCTCATATCAAACAACAACTTCTCTAGTTCTTTCTCCATTTGAACCTCTCCAGACTTGGAAGTTTGCTTCGACTTCCCTAAATATCACATCTCGACTATACATTTTTTTCCTCAACAATAGATCCCATAGCTTATATAATTTCATTCCATCCTTGTAGTTGATGAAAATACACTTGACTGCTTTATTGTCTAGCTCGTTCCTCTTATTCTTGGGAATATGCACAAATGCATCACAACCAAATTTTTTGCGATGTTAAAGCTAAGGATTGTTACCAAACCATACATCATGTGGAGTTGAGTCCACTAGTGCTAATGAAGAGACTTATTTACCAAATATTTTGCAGTGTCGATTATCTCTGCCCAAAATTCTTGTGCGATCCCAACACCACTGAACATGCTCCTTGCCTTATCCATCAACATACTGTTCATTCTTTGAATAACTCCATTTTTTTATGGGGTATATGGCGTGGTATTTTAGTGTGCTATGCCACACTGATTAAAAAATTGCTTAGAATCCTTTCTAAGGAATTCACATCCATTGTCAGTTATCATCACCTTGATCTTCTTATCTATTTGGTTTTCCACAATAGATTTAAACTTTGAATTTATTGAAATCCTCTCTTCCTCAAAAAATATAGCCATGTATTTCTGGAAAAGTCATCTATGAAGGAAAGATAATCCAGAGATCCTCTTAGAGAAGGGATCGATACAGTCCCAAACATGTCACTATGTATCAATTCCATAATCCTTTTCCCCTTGTAGTTCCAAATGGGAATATAAATTGATTTTGCTTTCCATATATGCAATGCTCACAAAAATCGACTTCTAAATTATAGTCTAGAAAACCTTTGACCATACCTTTGTTGTGCATAACTTGAAGTCCTTTTTTGCCAATGTGTCCCATCCTCTGGTGCCATAACATGGTCAGGTGGACTTGGTGAAGAACAATCGAGTCGGTTTGTATTGACTTAGCCCAAGTTGAGATGAGTCGAGATGAAGTCAAGTCAACTTTAGGAATAACGATGTTGTTTCATCCAATCGAGTTGACATTCCCTAACAAATTGTACAGGTTTCCAATCTAAACTCATTTCATTAAGATCATCTCTCCCATGACCATTTTCCATGTATCCTTCTGAAATAAATTTTGCACTCTTTCATCACTCATTTTGCGGACATATATTATATTTATTATGAAACCTAGAGTATGTAGCACACCTAGAAGAGCCCCGCTCCTCCCATCTTGCAGTATCAATTGAACTCTTCCTTGTCCAACAATTTTGGTTGTCAAGTTGTCCCCCAAGAATAAATATCCTAATTCATATCTCTCATATTCATAGTACCATTCTTTTTGAGGTGTCATAGGAAATGATGCACCTAAGTCGATTGACCAAACATCATGATCCGATTTTTTACTCATCGATGCCAGGTACACATCACCTCTTTTATCCAGAGTAGTATTTGTCTCAGTTGATTGCTTCTAGTAATATTCTGGATCGATCTTCATTGCTTTCAACTTGTAGTCTCTCTTGTAATGCCCATCTTTACTGCATTTCCAACATTTTCTTGTCAAACTGAATCGACCATTTAGATCTACCCTTAGAATCAAACTTTCTACCATAGAATTTTCCTTTATCTCTGTCAACCAGTTGAATTCTCACCATCAAGGCATCCTTGGTTGATCCTTCCATGTTCTTCCATCTCATTTCTTACGAAATTAGAGATGCAACCACATATTCAAGTGTTAATGTGGTCAAATTACTCCCTATAGCCACAAGTAAGTTATCATGGGAGTCTGGAAAAGAACACAATAGGCTAATTTATTTCTCCTCCTCAGTTATTTTAATATCCATATAAAAATAAATGACTCATTACAATATTTAATGCATTCAAGTGCTCTGTTACTGAGCTCCCATCACTCATCCTTAAAAGATACATTTTCTTCCTAAGGAACAACTTGTTTAGTGATAATTTCGACTAGTACAAGCTTCCCAACTTTTCCAACAATTTCTTTGCAAAGCCTTTTCCCAAGACATTCAACAATACAGGATCTGCAAGACAAATTCGAATCTTACTCCTTGCCCTTCTCTCGAGTTTCTTCCATTCTTCCCTCGATATACCAGTTAGAATGGTTCTAGGCCTCACAACTTCCCATTGTTCTTGATCTACAAGGAGATCTTCCATTTTAAGCTTACAAATCTCAAAATTTCTACCATTTATTTTTTGGTCTTTATCCTCAAAATATTTTCCATTCTTTCAAGCATAAATTTAAAGATAAGTGACTTACAACTCCCACTATACCTAGGTTTAACTCAGATCCAAGATGTACTTAAAATTGCTCTAATAAAACTTGTATAGAGTAAGAAATACACTCTGATACCAATTGGAAGGAAATTAATCCTCACAATAAACCAACCAGGAAAGAGAAGAAAAATTTAAGCATAAAATAAATGACAAACACACACAATACACATATACCCTAGAAACCCTTAACCAGAAAAACTAACATTCCTTGAGCGTCTTGCTCTCTTGTTGTCTTATCCATTCATTGAATAAAGAGTTACATGAGTAACCTTGGTTTACACCTAAGACACAATCATCATCTGACTCTCTTGCTTTACATAAGAACAACCTTGCAACTAATTTGGCTTGCATCTACATGACCTTCACTATTCTTCTAAAGATTAGCTTTTACAATATTACAATGCACCTTGTTTATAGGATTTATAACATATAAAACCCTAAATCATGGTGCACAAAAATGGTTACATATCCATGCAGATGATTGGATGCAATCCTGTGAATATCAAGATTCTGTTACAGTTGACTACTGGTCAGTTACCAGTCAATCTTTAGTCAACTGCCACTCGACCTCTTTTCGGATGACCTTTCGAGTTCCCGATCGACTACTTTGAACTTCAAATTTTCAGTCGACCTTGACTTAATGATCAACTCGACTTATCCATCCAGTTGAACATTCACCCAGTTGATCCACCTTGACTAGCCAGTTGATTCACTGTTCTTTGATTGCAAAGAATATAACAACTCAATGAAAACATTGTGATCACAATCTCAAATATGAAGCATGCAATCATCTATAAAATACAATCTTTTACTTCTGCGGCTTATAACCAATGCATTGAGTACTCTATCGAAATAATAATGTATCATGTGTTTTTCCTACCCGTCGTGGGACTGATAGGTCGCACAAAGTCAATAGCCCATTTGTTGAATGGTTTATCACTATGACTGGGAATAATGACAACTAATATCATATGCAAGGCTTTCCTCCTTTGGAAAATGTCGCAATGCTTGCAATATTCCTTAACATCTTCAAATATTGATGACCACCATGAACCTACACAGAACACTTTCTGCACCATTTCCTTTTCGGTGTTATGTCTCCCTACAATGCCTTCATGTGCCTCATAAAGGATCATGTTGCATTCATGTTCTAATACACAGAGGTGTAGGATCTCATTTGCACCAAGCTTGTATAGATGCCCAACGATCAATTGATAGTCGGCGTTGCGTGTCACCAATTGTCTATGGTGTGTTAGAGTATATCCTTCCGGTGCTTGACCTAATATGAGGTACTCTACAATCTATACGAGTTGATCTGGCATTGCTTTGACTTTGAAGAGTTGCAAGTCAGGAAGCTCACCATATAAGTTGCTACCTGCTTCCCTAGATTCTATCCTCGAAATATTGTCTGACCCCACATTGTTTTTTTCGAGCTTGATGATTACTTCAAACTCAAATTCCTTGAACATCAAAATCCACCAACATATTCTCCTCTCCAACATTGGCTTATTGGCCTAGTATATGAGTGCTTAATGGTCAATAAAAATTTTGAAGAGTGTGCCGAGTAAGTAATGCTGAAATTTCTACATGGCATATATCCAACGCCTCCTGACATACTTGTGTCTAATTATACTTTGTATCCTTGTGCAATAGCTCCTCTTACAGTGAAACATAATTTGTGTAGCTCTGGCTGAATGATATATAATACCCTATGTGTCCCAAATTGATACACAATTCTCTTACCGATGTGGGGGATAACATATACAATATCACAACAATGTTTGCTTGATCTACTAACAATCCTTCTTTGCATACCACATATCTTAGCAGTGTCCCGAAAAGTGTACAAAATATGCATTTTTTCAAGTTAAAGGAAATATACAACTTTCAACATCTATATATCATCAATCGTAGTGCCTACATATTCTCCTTGAGTAGGATAAACATCATCTAGTCATCTAATTACACCTCTAGAAACTTATGGATGAATTCCTTCAAAGCTGAGACCACAATTGTAGAAAATATTGTAGGTGCATTCTTCAAACCAAATGGCATTATTGTGTCAGAAAACGAGGCTCATTCTATCACAAACGTTGTCTTGGCTTGATATTATTCCATGATTTTCACTTGGTGATATCCTGATAAGCCATCTACGAATGAGTAAGCCTCACACCCACCCACGTTTTCCAACACTTTATCTGTAAAATGGTGTTGGAATGGATCATACATGCAAGCCACATTTAAGCTACGTAGGTTGAGACAATTTCTTATGTTTGCTATCTTCCTTTGTTGCACCATGATTGGGACAATCCAATCTGACTCCTCCATAGGGAGAATGATCATTGCTTCCAACATTCAATCCAATTCTTTGTGCACCTTCTCCTTGTTCTTCAAGTTCATTCGATAGGGTATCCTCTTTACTAGTTTAGCATTAGGATTTAACTGAATCTTCATTGCACCAAGGGATCTCACAATCCCCTTCATATCCGAGAATCTCCTTGGAAAGAGGTCTTCATATTCTTTCAAGAAGTCTTCCACTTGTGTTATTTCCTAGTCCCAATAGTCACCAATTATGGCCATATTCGATGCTTCTTCCATGCCTATATTATGTTTCTTGGTCTTTAACATGTGACCATAGTTCGACATAGTGCTACTGAAGACCATTCCTTGAAATGTGTGCTCACCCTCGGTCTCTTTGATATGTACCCCATTGGGGTATTATTCTTCCACATCATCATTACCAATATTTCAGCAGTAAATGCTTGTTTAAGTTTTTCCATCAACTTGTGGTAGGCATAGATGACCTTCGACATAGTGTCTTTAGGTTGCCAATGGAAGATGAAATCGTCAATTCTCAAGAGTTTATCCCTCGACATTGGGATTTGCACGGTGAAACTGAACGTCACACATAAGTAATTGCTTACGTTCCCCCAGTCCCATGTTTGTCTTTTTGTATTCTCCTTGATGTACCAACTTCTAGGTACCATATCCATGGTATGGAAAAACCTATGGACCCATTATATGATAGGAATATGCTTGGTTGTCCAGTTCCTTTTACATAATAAAATATGCTCCTGAGGATCTTTATCACGCTTGTATCAGTTCAACAATTCAAAGTTTGTCATGGAATGGAACCTGACTTTTATATATTCTACCACCTGCACCCATTCTTGTATATCTGCATGGTGTGTCACCCATTAGCGTGCAGGTGTACCTTTAACTACTACATCTGTGGCCTATAACCTTTGGGTCTCCGAGACCAACTCTTCCATCTACACCATAAATGTGTCAATTGGGCCTCTACCATCAAACCTTTGCTCATCACATAACTTTGATCCAATCCAACACACTACCTTCGTGTTTTTTGTGCATCTCTTGGTTTTTACTTCATACAACTTATTATGTCGTCTGTCCATAGCATCCTCTGAATCTGTGTCATAGGAAGGAACACTACTCTAGCTCAATTCACCATCAGTTGTTGGATTAGCATAATTCATTCACGTGATCATTATATCTATCACCCTCATTTGGATCCAATGGAAAAATAACATGGAAGGTATCTGTCTTGAAGGACATATGTTGCTTCCTTATATTCAACACTACATTTTTATTGAATGCCCCATCAATGCCAAGTAGATTTGGGTAGGGGTTAGAGTCATCCATAATATCAATCACCTCAAAATATGCTTTGGTTTTTACCCCCTCAATGTTCACTTCCACTTACTCCAGCTTGCCAATAGGATAGATTCTGTATTGGTTGGTCAACTTTAATAGAATAGGGGATGATACCAAGTTTGGTTTATCCATCAACTCCCATGATTGGTTCAAAATTATGTTAACGTCGGATAACAGGTCCGACATGACACTCTCCATTTCATATTTTCCAAGCTCAACTATCTTCTTAAATTATCTTCCTGTGCAATTCTGTCTTCTCACCTCGTGCACATATCATTTTGGCAGTGAGGCAAAAATAACCACAATGGTTTCTTCTTCTCCCATACATATTGTTAATGTGTGGTTTAATTTCTTTGCAGTGTTAGGATTGCTTAACATTTTAAGGCAGGAGCCTAAGAAATCACTTGGTTTTCTGATTCAATGTCTGTTATGGGGAAAAACCCCCCTAATCTAGGTCTAGCGATTCGACAGAGCCTTGACACCTTAAAATACAGAAATGATTCTATTCTACCCCAAATCAAACAAAAGCCTAATGACAGTTAAAGAAAGGGAGAAAATATCGAAATGTGTACCTTAAGTCCTTCTGTCTATTGAAGATCCCTTCCTATTGTTGTCCGTTCCAAGATCGCAAGCCTCCTCCCAAAGCTGTCCCGAAACAAATTCACAGAACAAACTATGAAAACAAATGCATAACGACCAAGATCATATAAAGGGTTAGTTATTTATGAAAACATTCATAAACACAAACACATAGACATAAAGATCCGGGACAATAAATTTTCTCTTTTATTGATAACAAGATTGGAAGTTACAACCCAAATCTTGTCGATGCCGCTCAATGAATCTTGCCTGGGATCCTTTACTTTGAGTCCAAGTGCACTATTCCTAATATGATATCCTCACAACCAACATGCCAATATAGGGGAAATATATGGATTGTATAAGGAGGATGGATGGAAGGGAATGCTGAGGATGAAAATCAAAGTAGAAAGCAAAAAGGCCTGGAATACGAGGGAGAAATTTTGGTAGAGTTCTCTTGCCTCTCTTTCATATGTCCAAATGACCCCCAGAGGGTCCATTTTATTTGGAGAAATGATGGTTATTCAGTTTTCAGAAGGGATTCAAGAGGTAAAATGGTTTCACAACCTAAGATAACCCGTAAACTCCATCGGAAAGCGCATAATTTATATTTTTTTGCAATTTTTTAGAGTAAAAGCGAGATTTTAGGTATGCAAATAACGTATGTACGCAGTATTTTAGGTATGCAAATAGTGTGTGTACGTGCTTTTCATTTGTATTAGGGCACATATACCATACAAAAAAGTGTTTTTTGAGAAGAACTCCAACAAAACAAGTTGGCATATGTGTGAATGAAAAGGACAACATCAGAAATGCATAGTAGTGGCATTTTGGGTTGTAACAGATGCCCCCTAATGTGTGAGGTCAAAAGATAAATTGATGACCGAAATACATTACAACATATGAAGAAATTAAGCACAAGAACAACAATTGACAAAATAGAGAGAAGAACAACAACATGGCGGAAAAGGCATAATAGCCAACACATCTTTATTCACTCCAATGTTACATATTTATAGTACAATGGGTGATGCCACCTCATAGAGAGATTTGCTCTAGATCCTAAAATCATGCATTATGACTAGGCTAGGAAATCTTAACTAACTCATTAGTCATCACTTGAGGATATATTACTAATATCCTAAATGAATAATACAAATATATGGTGACAATTTAGACTTAGTGATTGGTAAAGGTAACCCATAGGCTAACATTCCCCCCCTCAATCACAAGTCCGATCAATAATACCAGCAATAAAGCATAAACTGGTATCAATTCCATGTCTTCATACTGAAACTCCTGAGCTAAGTCGCAATGAAGAACTGCCTGAAAAACCGCCAAAT